>APFE030244053.1:495330-510018 GCA_000404065.3 Pinus taeda
AAAAAAATTATTTTGCTGTAATTTTTTGCTGAAATTTTCTTGCTGTAAAAGGACATTTTTCAGAAATAAAGAAGAGCTCTCAAACTGGTTTTCCCCAAGAGTTGTAGGGGGTTTTTCTAGGGTCACGTTGACCAAAAATATCAGTGTTTTAATGTGTTTTAATGGCTGTTTATTACTGCTGATTTTTATTTCTGCAATTTCCAGCATTCTGTAAATTTTCCAGAATTTGTGTTTTCAGCAAAATTTATTTTTTCCAGCTTGTTGAATGTATGGTTATGGGAAAGGGCATTTAACTACATGGGAGAAATAAGGAGAAACTGAAAACCGGGGTGGGAAAACAGAAATTTTAACAATTCGTTCCCGTATGTGTTTCAATGCAACATAGTATCAAGTAAACCAAATTAAAGAAATTAAAATAATTAATTTTGAGCTCATGTAGGCTCCAAAGAGACAAGTCAGCCCCACAAATTGAATGGTTGTGACCCTTGGTCAAAACCCACTTGATTTGACCACTATAAATACACATTTGACCTCCTCTTTTTGGAAATCAATTTGGATCACTAAAATACATCTATTTTTTGTTCACATGTGAAAAGGAGGAGGAGAAGAAGATTGAAGTCTTTTGAGTTTTGACCAATAAATTTGACCAGTGTTAGACCTCAATTTGACTGAATTTTTTAGGCTCTGTTTGACCGAATGCTGAGGTTGTTTGACCAAATTTCTAAGGCTTTGTTTGACCAAATTTCGGAGGCTGTTTGACCAAAGTTTTTTGAGGCATAGCTTGATCAAATTATGGGCATCTTTGACCACAGTTTGACTAGCAGTTTCACCGAGTCTTTGGGCAATTTGACCAAACTTCTAGGCAGCAGCAAGAGGCCAAAATTAGACATGTTTGACTCAAGGTTGACCAAATTTATGAGCAGCTACAAGAGGCCGAATTTAGACCAAGTTGACCAGGTTTGACCTAGTGCTACTTTGTTAGTCTTGTTTGACCAAATTTGACTTGAAAAAGCAGATTGTACTATTGTTGAATTGAACAATAACTCCTAGAAAAGATTGTTGGATTTTCTCGAGTTTGGGTTTGTCAGGGGAAAATTTTTGGTATTTACTGTGCATGGTTGTTCTACTGTGATCTTTACTCTTCTATTGCATTTACTGTTGAATTTTTTAGTGTAATTTTTTAATGATATTCTGAAGTATGCTAAAGTAAGACTATCTATCATTGGAAGTCATTATCAATAGCAGAAAATTATACTTGTCTAAATTAGTATTAGAAAATCAACATGGTATCAGAGGTTTGGTGAAGAAAGAGCAGTAATATAACTCCTTGAAGACACTTGTTCTGCAATCTGATCTGTGAACTAGACTCTTGATCAGATGGCTTCCTCTATCAAAAGCCTAAATATAGGCTAGAAGGTGTAATAAATTTTAAAGCTTATGAGACCATAATAGATCTCATTCTCAAAGAAAACGATGTCATGGAATATGTCGAAGGCAAAGTTACTAAACCTTAGGATAATGAAGGAAAAGCCAAGCATAAGAAGATGGAAATTAAGGCCAAGAGGGTTCTTGTTGAATCCATCAAAAGACCATTTGATTCCAATTGTTTCTAAGTTGAAGACCTCAAAGAAAAGGTATGATGTGTTGAAGAATGTAACTAGTGTTGGTCTTCATAATTGTATTTGTCAAAGAAAAAGAAAAATTTTGTTTTTTTAAAGAAATATTGACTTATTAAAGCATGGGTTTCATGCTTGGGTCAATGATCTATAGGTCAAGCCTCCATTGTAGGCGTCTGGATTTATGTCTCATGTCAAAAATCAATGTCATAATGTATAAGACCCTTCTTGGGTTCGTTGTATTAAAGAAAGAAATTTATTTGAGTCCTGTTAACTCCTCCACCATCAAGTCGGCCTCAATCACAAGAAGTTGGCCTCAAGCAGTTGTTTGGTCGGCCTCATGAAGGAACATGTCCACCTTATTAAGACTATATATAAAGAATCATTCGTACATGAAGATGACACCAACAAATCTGCAATGCAATTGAGGAATGAAGTTCTTATAAGTAAGAGACACCTATGAAGAGGAATAAAAGTATTAAGGGGCCGAAGTTTCTATAATTGCAAGGCCGAAGTTTCTATAATTGTAGGGCCAAAGTCTCTATAATAGCAGGAGTTGAATTTTTCTATGATTGTAGAAGCCGAAAATAAGACATGTCAAGAAGTATTGAAACTCTTGTTCCTAAAGGTCTATTTTGGAAGAGACTACTTCAACTGATAGGCTGATTTGATGGATGGAGAGTGGTTTAGGTCACGGGTCTAGGATATTCTTAATTTGATTTTGATTCTACTAAAGAAGAGTATGACTGGGTTTTCCCCTCCTTAGGGGTTTTGCCCTGCCTGAGTGCCTACATCTTGTGTCCCTTGTTGTGATCTCCATTGTTTGGCATTTGTCTTGATGAAAGGAATATAATAAACTAAAAGAGGAACTAATAAGAAGAAAAGAGTAATCACAAGAAAATATCAAAGTCTAGGAGAACTACCTAAAGAATCCAATCCAAATGATGCCCTAGATTTCTCAACATGATGCCCTAGTGGGATTGTATGCAGTCAACAACATTGTTCAAAAGATGACCTTGAGGAATCAACTTCGTGATATGCAAATGTCTATATCTAATAATGTGGCTTCCTATTTCATGAGGATCTCTCAATTAAGAGATCAAATCAAGGCTATTGAGAGAATATTGATGAATCAGAACTTGTGACTATAACCCTTAATGGATTTCCAGATTCATGGGATTCATTTGTACCAAGCATTTGTGGCAGATCAGAAATTCCGAAGTTTGATCAACCATGGACTACCTATACTCAAGAGGAGTCTAGGCTATAATATCAACAGGGGAAATTTAGAGACCTCAAGATGATGAGTCCCAAGCACTTGCAGCTCATACAAAGAATGGTAAAAGAAGAAGAAATTTTGAAATTTTCAGAAAAGGAATACAGGTAGAAATCCTGCTCTCATTCATGGTCAAAAGAAGAAGGATGTGTCAAAGATTTAGAGTTTTAGTTGTCACAAGTTTGGTCACTTTAAAAACCAAAGTCCTAAAAGGAAGAATGATTGAAAGCGAAAAGGCAAGCAACATGCTTCAACTGCAGACATTAATGATGATGAGCATCCACACACAAAAAAAATCTAGGAATGACAGTACAGATGATCTTATTAGTTCATACAATCCTTAGATCAAAAGATAAGTATTTTATTTTTCTTTCTTCGTGTTATTAGTTCATTTTTTGTGCAACCTTTTGTCTTTGTATCTTTTGCTCAATTGTAATCGTTTCTTCCATGATATCGTAATGAGATTTGCACGTACATCGTGAAGGCTTCCAAGGTTTTCGCAACAGATGGAAGCATCAGGAAGAACGAAGCAAAGTTTGTGGCGAGAGGATTCTCCCAAGATCAAGCATAAAACTCAGTTAGAGTGAACTATGTTCAAGAGGGAGAAATTGTACTAACATCCAAAACAGTGCGAGATGACTGGAAGAGCTCCTAGTTCAGAGGGCGTAGATAGGCCAACAAGTTTGAAGGATGCCATGATGGAAGAAATTGTGTCGAGACTTGAAGAGAAGATAGTGGTGAGTTCCCAAGTGGATCTATAAGATGCGTGGCAGCATAGAGAAGTACAAAACGAGATTTGTGACAAGAGGGTAATCCCAGAAAGAGGGGGAGGACTATGACGAAACATTTGCTCCAATTGTCACGTACACTTTTATTAGAATTATTATTTATTTTACTTTTGTTATGGGTTGGAAATTGCATCACATCGATGTGGAGACCACTTTCCTCAATGGAGTAATTGAGGAAGAGGAAGTGTACATAGAACAACCTCAGGGCTTTAAGGTACATGAGGACAAGTCTCATGTCTGTAGACTGGAGAAAACTTTATACAGACCTTGGACATGGTATTCTCAAATTGATGGATATTTGATGAGTCTTGGTTTATCTTGTTATTATATGACTTGTTTCTGATGGGAGTAGAATAACTCACATGACAGAGGGAGCAATAGTGGCAGGAGAATTTGCTTTCATGACAAAAGGAGCATTCAAGCCCTGCTTCAGTGTCAGAGGGAGTTCATCGCTGAGCTCGAGATGTAGGATCTAGATTTGATGCATTACCTCCTTGGTCAAGGACACTTCCATGGTGACCAATCTGAAGAAGCTAAGAGGCTCTGATTTAGTTTTGGTGGATCCCTCGATGTACAGATAGTCAAGCAAAATGGAAGGAGGAACCTTCCAAGACGATGCCATGAATTGAGATTGTTAGACTAGATGCTCAGAAATGAGGGATCTCTAAAAGTATACCTTCTAAGAGTGGATCACTGCAGACAGTAGATATGCTTCAGTGATTAGGAAACAGTAGTGGCAAAGGGAGTAGTTAGGATTGTCAAAGCAAGATTTGTTTCAAAGGGAGCACCTAGTCAAGGTGACCAGAAAACAATTATGGTGATGGATCCAGTAAAGGACGTCAATTAGCTTATGGTTGAGCAGAGGCATGTGACACAACATGTGGTGAGGTACCAACATGGTACAGCCAATTATGGATTGAGATATGTCTCAAATGATGAAGTACAACTGCAAGGATATATAGATTCAGATTGGGCAGAGAATGCAGAAGACAGGAAGAGCACATCAAGATGTTGCTTCAATTTGGGTTTTGATATGATATCCTAGATGAGAAGGAAGCAAATATCTGTTGCATTCAGTATTGTAGAGGTTGAGTATAATGCAACTAGTTTGGCGAGTTGTAAAGCAATGAGGCTTCAAAAGTTGCTCGCAGGATTGTTTGACCAGGTGTTGGAGAGGATCCTGATGACAAGTCAAAGAACATTGAGACCAAGTACCGAGACATGGTACCAAAGGGAGAAATATTGCTCGAGTACATTTCTACAGACAATTGTTGACATTCTCACAAAGTCTCTATCCCAAGTTGAACTTTGTTTACTTCAAGGACAAGCTTCGAATGGTCGAGAATGCTTCCCTCAATTAGAGGGACTATTGACGCTAATGCAAGATGCTTTCTATTGAAGGGAATGTAACTAGGTTTGGTCTTCATAAATGTACTTTTGATATTTGTACTTATTCAAGAAAAGAAATATTATTTTTATAATAGATGTCAATGAGTTTCCTACTCATTGAAATAGGTCTAGCACATATTAAGTGCTATCGGTGAGTCAAGGAGTCAAAAGAAAATGTTGAAGATCTTAAGGGAAGGTTACACCATGTATATAATTGTTTTAAAGTCAAAAGGAATACCTCCGAGCAAAGTCAAAGTCTCCTCCTTGCAACGACATCCTTCAAATAGAAAAATAATGAAGAAGTATACGAATCGGCCTATAGTCATGATGCCCTAAAGTCGGCCTAAAGGAGGGACAGACCTCTATATATAGAGGTTGCCCACTCCCTCACAACGTCAACCAAGGATCTCTGAAATATGAGAAGAAAAGAGTAATGAAGGACAAAGAAGAGGTCTCCTAGTACAGTGAAGGAAGGAGGCAGAAAACCAAAGTGAAGAGGATTGTTTCTAAGGCTAGAAATAGTCACACGTGCAAAGAAAAGCAGGTCAAGTCTGCGCATATGACAACAAGGATAAACAGACCATGAACTAGTGTTGTTTGGGCTTGAAACTAGGCCCCCCAAGTCAAATGAAGAAGCATATCTCTCTAGCAAAGGAAAAGGACCCTAATTCTCTAGGGTACGTGCCACATGTGAGAAAACTAGGGCAGTTTTACAGTCATACACCTATACTTCAAGAAGAGTCTCATTGGATCAAGAGAAGGGTGTCTCCTTAAGTGAAAAACATCTTGAAGAAAGGAAGAAGAATATCTCATCAAGAAGCTAACATAGTCGAGGTCTATCTCTAGACAAAGCAGTAAAGAAAAGGATGAAGTGTTGGGGAGCAACGTGTCGAAATGAGGAAGTCCATGTGTCGGGGAACATAGAGCAAAAAAGGGAAGGACTTGACTTGTGCTTGGAGGACATCCTAGTCAAGGGTCTAGGGTTTGGCATTGATCAATAAGAAGCTTCAATAAGAGAAACTTACTAAAGGGTTTTCCTCTCAAGAGAAGAGAGGTTTTGGCCCTGGCAGAGAGCCAACATCTTGTCACTTGTGTTCTTGTTCTTATGTTTTTTATAGTAGTTTGATGAAGTACACACACATGCATTAATAAGAAGAAGACAATTAAGCTAACAAGAAAAGTAAAAAGACTCCACAAATTGTTAACAAGTCAAGAAGAATCACACTACACCTAATTGCCCTAGATTCTTCAACATGGTATCATAGGTAAGGTGACACATCAAGGAAAGGGCATCTCAAGAACACTCATCCAGGAAGAACATCTACAAAAATTGAAGCATCTAGCCAAGAAGTCTCTATCACATCAAGGACAAGAAGGCCTACCATCTATCTTTCATCAAGAAAGACTACAAAGCAAAAGGAGAAGCCTTTTGTACAAAGCCACCTACAGAGAAGAGCAGATTAAGAAGGGACCTACACCACAAGCCAAGCAATCAATCAAGTCTACTTCAAGCAACCCCACTTGGAAAAACTTGAAGAACATCAAGATCTAAGGAAGGCAAGCCATCAAGTCTTCAAGGAGAAAGCAAGTCTACTACATCTCAAAATCTATCAAGTAAGTATATGTCCCCTTTTGAATATACATCAATGTCTTTTTGCAAGGAAAGCAACAAAATGGTAGGTACCAATAACTTTCTTGCATGGAAGAAAACGATTGATTTACTTCTCAAGGAGAATGAACTCCTAGAACACATCAAAGGGAATGTTACTATTCCTGCTAAGGAACAAACTCAAGCCTTAGCCAAGTATAACAAGGATGAGACAAGAGCTCAAAGCATTCTAATAGAATCTATCAAGGACTCTCTCATTCCCTATGTCTCCAAATTTGAAACATCAAAAGAAATCTATGATAAACTAGTAGAGCTATTCTCGGTAACCACAGTTGGAGAAGTGATATCTCTAAGAAATGAATTGTACAAGATGAAGATATCGAAGGAAGGAATAGCTTCCTACTTCATGAAGATCTCTGAGATGAGAGATCAACTTCAAGAGTTAGGGGAAGCCATGTCCAACAAAGAAATGACAATTGTAGTACTCAATGCTCTACCTGAGGATTGGGGCAACTTCACATCAAGCATATATGCCAAGAAGGAAACTATCACACTAAGTGAAATGTGGTTTCTATGCAAAACAGAGGAAACCAGACTCAAAGCCAAGGAAAATGTGGGATCAAAAGAGCAAGCATTTAATACCATGGCCAAGAGAAGGCAAAATTTGGCAAATTTGGTCCACAAAGAACAAACAACAAAGATATGTCCAAAATCCAATGTTATGGATGCTGAGAGTATGGAAACTACAAAATGAATTGTCCTAAACTTAAGAAGGACAACAATAACAAAAGAAAGAGAGAAGAAGCTCACATGACTCAAAAAGTGAAAGAAGAAGAAAAGAAGCAAAAGAAGTAAGATCCTCTGGATCTCTACTATGATTAAGTCTACTTCTTTACTTAAAGTCTTCTTTCAAATTTTTAAGTAGGATAGGAGCATGTAGGAATAAAATAAAAATGCATGGCTAGAAACATCTTCTAGAATCTAGAAGCATGAAGTACATAAAGTTCTAGATACTCATGTAGAAGTAGCATTTATAAATGAGAACCAAATGCATGGTTAGAAATATCTTCTAAAATATAGGATCATGGTAGATATAGCTCAAGATATTCATGTAGAAGGAGCATACCTAGAATAGGACCTCATCCACAATGAAAGAAAATTGATCGTGATTAAGATTCCTAGAAGACCTCCATCATCAAAAGGAAAGAAACATTTGCAAGGTAAGGGTCTTCAAGACCCTATGATAAAATCTTCAAAAGAAGATTCATAAACAAAAGCAAATGTCTCATTGGGAATCCCATTCATGGGATGCAAGAAAAAGATGATATACAGGCAAGCTAAAATGAAGCAAGAAGGGCCACACCAAGGACAACCAAAATAAGCTAAGATGATCAAAGGAGAATCAAGATGAGGTATGTATGCATCAATGTTTAGTCATGTTATCATTTGTATATTATTGATTCATGGGAACAGTTCTATAACATGATCAAGCAGGAAAGAATCTCTTTCACCAATGACATGCTTGAAGGCATGTACTACAATGCAATGAAGGTCAACAAAAGAATATACTCACATAAGGGGTATAAGATTATTGACTAAGAAGCAAGTAAAGAAGAAATGTTGACTAGTCCTAAAAGCAAGCAATGATGAAGTGCTCTCACAAGGAGCAGAAAGTGGTTGACCAACCTATCCAAGAAGAAGCAAATGAAGAAAGAGATCAAGCATGTGAAGAACATCATGATCACCAAGAATCACTATCTGACAAGATACTTTGAAGACATCTCCCGAAAGAAGGCATGACAACTCTGACAAAGGAAGAAAAAGATCAAAGGACCCTTGACACCTATGAAGGCCTTGGAGATATGAAAGGTGCAGATAACTGATTCTACTCTACGAAGATGTCATGATGAAGAAGCCATCCAGCAAAAGCACCATTTAATGTTGAAGCAATATCAGGATGAAGTCATGAAGGACTACTATATCAAAGCATGGGATCAAGAAAGTACAAAGAAACATCCATCTGAAAAGTAGTCTGAGGCATAAACAAGATGACAAGGAAAAATTATATGACAAGAGAACCTGATATGTGACAAGAAGGCCACTTTTCACAAAGAAAGAAATGACATGACAAAGAAGGAAGGAAAGTGATTGATGGATGGTGCCCTACCAAGAAGAAGTTCGAACAAATACTTCATGACATCAAAGGAAGGAAGAAGATCAAGCAGTTGAAGGACCCACGAAGAAGAAGTTGTTGATACAAGTCCCTAGCTAAGAGGGAGTTATAACAAGTTCCCAATTACAAAGGAACTTGGACAAGTACCTTGTCAAAGGATACTTGGGCATATCTTCCTCAATTGAGAGGAAGTGATAGACACAACATTCTTGTCATCACTTGGGAAGAAAGAATGGGAGGATTAGGTAATCATCTGGCATCCGATACTCTTTGAGGATGTGTAGGGAATCTAAGACAAGAATAGGAAAGAGGACCGATATTCTTTGAGGGTTGGGAACCCAAGACAAGAATAGTCCTAGAAGGTCATACTCAGTGAACACCCAGGTGGGTATGTACCTTGGGAGAAAATAACTAAGGTGTCTATAAGTCGTTGGTCTCGTCAACATTGTGCTCTGATCTATTGAAGGATAGAGTTGTCAGTCAAGGCCTTGTTGGGGAAACAATGTTGGTTATTATGATGCTATAACAGATGGATTGCAAATCCAGTTTCACTTATGTGAATTCTTGAAGATTGAAACATAGCCAAGCACCTTGTAATGTTGTATGAATACCTCCCTAGTTAAGAGCGAGTGTTGAAGGAAATGTAACTAGGTTTGGTCTTCATTAATGTACTTTTGATATTTGTACTTATTCAAGAAAAGAAATATTATTTTTATAATATATGTCAATGAGTTTCTTGCTCATTGAAATAGTTCTAACACATGTTAAGTGTTATGAAACCAGCTCACAAAAAGATAGAAAAGATAGATCAATGCCTTAGAAATAAGCCTCTTCGAGGGGGCAACCTCCTTTACATTACACAAATGAACAATTCTTGGATGATTCAAATGATGAAACCTCCTTTCTATATATAGGAGTCTATGGAGTCACAATATAACCCAGTCGACCTAACAATAATAATATAAAGCTACAAAAATAACAATAGAGGGATTCTATGGGGCACAATAATAAAAATATGGGGACAATAGGAGCTCAACAATATTAATAAGGGATACAACTACAATAGTAATACTAGTATTATAGGGACCTAACATAGGTCCTAAAATTACTCGACCTCCACTAGTTTATACTTATATTCTTGTGAGTTGTATATGTGAAAGGATACCATAAATACATGGCTTATGTCCTTGGATGAAGCAACCAACCCATGTTTTTTTATTGTATATTTGTATTTACATATGTATATAAAATGTATATAATGTCTCTAGTTTCCTGAAGATCATATAAGACACATAAAATATAGATGTTACCAAGCACTGGTCTTGTAAGAAATCTGAGGCTGTCTCTGGAAACGACAACAGTCCCTCAATGCTCTACACTTCTCACAGTTATGCAAACATGTAAATAACAAGAAATTGCAAAAACATGTTACGTTGTGTCGTATTCCATTGAACACAATGCAGAATGAAAAAATGACAATAACAATTGATATGTAATATTTCTTAGTATTTGCTTCATATGAATCTCAACACTCTGCACAACGTTGAATTTGCACAAGGAATTTTTTGGGCTTAGTATTCCTCAATATATGCTTAATATGAATTTCTAAACTCTGCATAATGGATGAACATTTCACTTCCACATACATTCCCCTCTACAAAAATAAACTGACATATAATATTCCTCACTAGAGAAGCTTATGCAGAGCTCCGCACCAATGAATTTGTTGCACGCCTCCACATAAAATACACTGGCTAAACCCTTTTATAAAGTGTAAATTTCTCACCTCCCAATGAAAATATCATGTTTTAATATAAATTAACTTCTTTAGAGTCTTAATACTTTTTAACTAAATAACGAAAAATTGTGGAAACACAGGCATTTTCAAATAACGAGAAAATGCATGTCCCACAAAAAAGAAAGATAGCCTTAGTATCTAAGACACATTTTTGAAGGGCCACATGTGCTAAGTGCAAAGGTGAAAATAGGATCTACATGCAGAGATAAGTGAATTCGACTCCACTTCCGCACTTTGCACAAAGAAGACGTTCACTGCCCTTCTACATTGTAGCCTTACTATCTAATATCAAATGAAATCTCCTTTTAACTATTAACTATGTTCAATACAATGCATGAATTTTCACCTCTATATTTCATACAATGTATCAAAAATTCTTGGTATTATGTTATAATTCTAAGACACATTATTGTGCAACCACATGTGCCAAATGCAGATGTGTCGACAAGAGTTGTTTGCAAAGATAAGTAAAGGTAGTTGACTTTATGATCGAAGTTTCAACTCCACTTCTGCACTCCGCAAAAAGAAAATGTGTGTTTCCCTTCTACACTATGCACAACTAAAATGTTTATTGTCCCATGGAACTCCACACTTCTTGCACTTATGTGAACACGTAATAACGACAAATTGTGAAAATGCAGATATCTGCGAATAATGAGAAAATGACAAATTGTGAAAATGTGGGTATTCCCTCAAGCATAGGAAAGACGCTTTCCAGAATATCGTATAATGATATGGTTCACTTCTTCTTCGTTACCTAATGGGTCATTTCAGTCCTTGCCGATCAAACAAATATTCATGCTAAAGCCAAAGTCAAATAAAAACGTCCAATTGAAATCCCTTTTCCTATAGATATGATGATAATATGTTGCTTCAGGCGATGCATTGCCTACCTACTAACCAAACCTTCTATGACTATATAATTCATCATATAGTGTGAAGGAAGCTCATTGTGCGGGAGTGTGGAGAAGTGTGGAGCTTCCGCACTCCCGCGCAATGAGATTTGTCCAAACAATAAAGATAAGTTCATTGTGTAGGAGTGCAGATCCTCCACACAATGAGTTGTGCCTAGTTTCAAGGACAAAAATATTTAATGCTAACAATGATGTCAAACCATTGATACATCACAAGAGTTTTTTTTCGGCAATCTTTATACACAAACAAGTCATGTATTCATATTCATGCAAACGCTATGGTATGTGTCTTTCAATGTAATGGCAAGAAGGTGTTTAAGAATTTGATGTGGTTAAGCTATTAGAGGAAATTTCAGCCTAAAAGTGGTCTCCTAAGCAAAATAATAAAATAGTAGTTAAAATAATAAAATAAAAGTTATGAATTTTAGAGGGAAAAAAAGAAAACTAGATTTTTTAATTGTATTTTTAGCTTATCCTTATAGGTTTACTCTAATTTTAAGATTATACACTTGTTGGATGTGGAATTAAATTACGCATCCAACGAGTACTCATTATGCATACTCTTGAGAAGACCCACAACTATAAAAATTGAAGATACATTAATAAAACTATGTTGAACATGTTTTTAATGTATCTTAATTTTTTATCGATGTGGTTCTTCTAAGGAGTATGCATAATGAGTACTCATTGAATGTGGAATTTAATTTTGCATCCAACGAGTGTCTACACTTGAAATTTGAGTAAATCTATGAGGAGATAAGTCAAAAATACAATTAAAAAAAATAGTTTTCTTCTTTTCCCTCCAAAATATTTACGTGTAACTCATTTTGAATTTGAAGGATTTTGATTGGTTTATATATTATTACGTGGAAATTACAGGAAAACTTCATGGAACTTTTAGGCTTAAATTTCCTCTAATGCGACATTTCTTACAATCGCTCGTCCCTGATGCTTCTGCAACTAGGATGTTGTTTTGAGCTTTCTTCACCCGCATATGTGCTTTACAACTTCTTGTCATTGGTCAATAAGAGCTATGTGTGGAGAAAAGCCAAAGAAAATAAGCATTACATATAATAGAAGTGTTGACTCCACCTATGCACTCTGTACAAAGAAAATGTCTGTTAGCCTTCTGCACTGCACATAATTTAAACATTTATTGTCCCTCAACACTCTGCACATCTTACAATTATGTGAATACGTAAAAACAATAAATTGTGAAAACATGTTACAGTAAGTCATATTCCATTGCGCACAATGTGAACAAGACAATAACAATTGATATGTAATATTGCTCATTATTTGCTTCATATGAATCACAACACTCTGCACAAGGAATTTTTCAAGCTTAGTATTCCACAGTATATGCTTAATATGAATTTCATAACTTTGTACAATGGATGAACTTGCACTTCTATGTAACAGACCAAAATAAATATCTAATTAACTTTCTAATTAACATTAAATTTAAATTAGAGTGGCACTTACCTAGCCAAATAAATATGTAATTCATAAACTAAATTTAGACTATGAATAGTGCTTACCTGAGGTGGAAGTAGGTTTACCGCAACAAGGTTTTGAGGACGACTCTTCACCCAACCGTAGGCTCAATTGCGCAAGGATTTACTACAACTGGCCACACTCGAGCCCTCAATCAACGTACTATTGCCAATGACTCCTATGTCTTAGAACACCATTCTCCCAAGAGAATGAAAGATAGAATCTTGGAATGATGGAATGCCTCCCATCCTCCTCACCATCTAATAAAGAGAACAAACATTGAATGGGAAACCACATGTACACACTCCATGTGTCTACATGCAACTTTCTTTCGATTTTTAGAATTCTTCTTTTATTTCTTTACTTTTCTTTTGATTTTTAGCTTTCTTGTTTTATTTTCTTCTTTTTAATAGTTTTCTTGTTTTATTTCTATTTATTCTTATTTAGAGCTTTAGTATGGTTATTACTATTTTCATTTTTATTATTTTTATTTATTTCTTGTATATATTTTAATATCATTTATTATTTAACATTTTATGATTTTTTATTTTTTATTATATTTATAAGTGAATTATTTATTATTTATTATATTTCTATTACTATTATTCTTTTTTAGTATTTATTTTATTATTATTATTTTTTATATTTTTATTATATTATTATTTATTATTTTATTTACTTCATGTTGCCAACACCCTCTGCTGAACTAGTATAACCAGCAGGCATCGAAAGTCCCCAACACCGTGGGAAATCTCAAGGAATCTTTGTCCTTTTTGCCACTTTCAACACTAGGCATAAGCCTAACCCGGTTTGCATCCTAGTCCAAGGTTGGCCCCAAGGCTCGCGCCTGACTCAGACCTCATCTGCCCCAAGGCAGGTGTTAACTTCCTACCGCAGCAAGCTATTCATATTTCATGATTGGCATTTGACAGGCCAAATATGTCGTACCTTGCTTGCTGCAATGCTCCATATTTGCTTAACAGTCTCCAAGTGAAGAAGACTACTTCAAGTTCATTCAATTGCCTTCCAAATTTTGTAAAGTTATCCCGGTATCGCCAATTTTTCGGTTAAAGGGAGGTCCAAACAGCTTAATCTTGGTCTCCCTAGGTTTAAATTTCCTGTTTTAGAATATAGAGAAGGTAAGTCTGTCCAAACAGTTTAATCTTGGCAGATTCTTAGATAGATAGAGAAGCAGAGGAGCCCAACAGTTTAATCTGGGCCCTGGAAGACATAAGGGTAGTATGTAGATAGGAAAGCATCAAAAGAAAAATGAATGATGGGTTTGCAAGTCTAAGTGCACCCCAAATCAAAAGAAGAAAAAATGCTAGGTAAGTAGGCTAGGTAGGTAGTTTTGAGGTTGTTAAATCCTAATTGCTGACCAGTTCCAGATTTTCAGGTGTCATATCATTCAGGACACAATCAACAAGAATTTGTATGCAAGAAGCTCAAAAGAGGTATAACTAACTCCCCTTCTCTGTTTTCCCCAATCATTAACTAATTTCCCCAAAAGAGGTCAAGATCTGCTTGACACCTCTTAAGTTCCATCATCTTCATAACACTGGCTTGAGTAAAGATCTGCTTTACTCAAAGTTGTTCTGTACTTTCTCTAAAGCACGGTTCTACCCCCT
>APFE030244060.1:0-33994 GCA_000404065.3 Pinus taeda
TTTTACTGAATAATTAATTTTCCAATTTTTTAACTGAATAATTAATTTTTTGTTTGGAAAATATATTGATTTAATTTAATTTTTAGTTTTAAATGTTTATTTGATTTTATTAGTATTATTTTAAATTGGTGCTTAAAAATCATGTTTCATTGACTCTAATGACCGGAGTTCGGTGCCAGTTTTTAAAATTTATATTTCACTGACATTTCGTAACATTTTTATATTTGGCTGACTTTTTGCAACTTTAGTTGTAAATTAAAATCAGAGGTTTCCACTTTGATTATTTTGATTTCAGGTTATTTAGTTTCCACTTCGATTATTTTGATTTCTGCTCGTTTAGTTGCTTGTGAGGGAAGGAGAATGTTTGAAAAATTTTAGATTATTTTGATTTTAATTTATTTAGTTTCCGAGGGAAAAAAATATTTGAAAATTTATATTTTTAAAATTTTATGGGAAATTTGTTAAATTGAAATTATCTATTTTACATAAAGTTAGTGTTATAAGGTTTTTAATGGTGTTGAATTTAAGTATTGATGGGTTTTAGCAGTGCATTTTATTAGACATTATTTTTCGTTACCGAATAATTTTTCATGGTTTTTGAATAGTCCTAAATCTATTTATGCATTCAAAAATAAATTTTAAATAATAAAAAATTACAATTTAACTAAAATTATATCACCATATCTTATCCAAAAAAATTAAAATTTAACAATTAGAATTAACTATTAGAAAATTTTAATATCATCATTTCTTATTTTTATTATTTAAATAAATTAAATAATTAAAAATTTACATTTACTAAAATTATTATCACATATTATCCCAAAAAACTAAAATTAAACCATTAGATTCTGCTATTAGAAAATTTAATAATTACAATTTTTTATTTTTTATTTTTATTCATATTTATTGCTAATATAAAAATAATTTAGATATTATTTAAAAAATTATTACGTAAATTTTTGTAATTAAATGGATTTTGAAAATCTTTATAATTAACATAAGAATGAAAATAAAACATCAAAAGTTTATTATATATATTATATATATATATATATATATAATATATATATATTCTGTGTAAATCTAATTCTATTAAAAGGAAACAAAAATAAAATTACAATGAGCCTCAGCCAAGAACAACGAAGTTTCTTCTAAGTATCATAACTGCCCCATATTTGGGGAAACCAGTTTAACATTACAAAAAACCATGCAGAACTCTTGGAACACATCGACAAAACCGGAATAAAGATTTGATACAACACCATCTGAAGCAGTTGAAAACAAGACAGAATTGCCTATCATGTAAACAAAAACCAAAACAATAGGAGACTAGACCTAACCCATCAGCATCAGAACCCTGAGTTGGCGTGTGGATGTCCACTTGGCATCACATGGGGACGTCCTGGTCAGGAGGCTCCTCGACAATGGGGCACGCGTTCCCATACTAGATCTCAGCCTCCTTTGCCACGTCGCCTTCCGCCTTGCCACCTGGAGGCTCCCTCACTCGAAGGGTGCCGCTCGAGCTGCCGGCAATTGCCATCGAAATTGAGGCTCTAAGAGAGCTGCCACTTGGTTGCCGAGTGTTGCCATTATCCCCTTCCGCATGCTGTCTGCCACGCGGAGCTCCCCTGTCTTCTTCCGTTGGGAGCTGCTTAGAGCCATGACTCACAGTCATGCTGCGAATGTCCTGAGGTTGCTCTACAGAGTTTCGCGCAAGAGCACTGTGCTGATCTTCTTCTTCTGAGAAAACGATGGTGACATTAGCGGTGATGACGGGCAGGTTCAGGTTGCTCTGGAACCTGAATTGAGTCGAGTGGGAGACCAGATTAGGTTGCAGAGGGAAAGTTGTAGTGTGAAGCCGGAAATCTCTGTGCTCAACCATTGATGCCTATGCACGACCCCTGCCACTGCGTGTGTGAGGATAATGTCTGTAGGGGGAGTTGGGAGGGGGAGAATTGGCCTGAGGAGGAGTTGGAGAGGCATGTGGTGGTGGCGGTTCAGAGCTTTGCGCTGCCTGTGATCGAGCGCTACCACCTCGGTTACCTCCTCTGTGGTTCCTCATACGGTGACGAACCATAACAATGTGGTGGGAGAGAAGTTCAAGAGAATTGGAAGCCTAAAAAGAAAGTCGAGAATGCACAAAGGGCTCCTGGACAAGGTTCAAAGGGCAATGCCTGGAATGGGAATAATGATACCCATTTCCAAAGTCAATACAACACAAAAGCCAACATCTTCTTCCTGTAACTATTCTACTGTAGGGGTTTCCGGCTTGGAACGGGCAAATGCTGAAGGAGGGAGGGCAGACTGAGGGATTGATGGGTGCCATGTTAAAACAAACAGCTTTCGTATCTCGACCTGAGCGGCCATTAAAAGCTTCTTGCAAGCGGACCTACGCTCGCCTCAAGTGAGCCTACGAAGGCCATAACTGAGCTTGGGATGGTGCGCTGGTCACCATCTGGCTAGGCCGAGCACTGTCATTCAGTCGGCTCGCCATTAATGCTCTTGAATTTCACCCACATCCAAGTAGTTAACATAATTATATTACCATCCAAATAATTTTTATTTTAAAAAATTAAATATCAAATCACCAATATCTTAAAAAAACAACTTACCATTATTAAAAAATATATTTAAAAAATTTAACTTTTATTTATTTTTTTTCCAAATATCTCATAAGTGTAAGTTCCCAACCCTCATTTAACATATAAGAAGCATTAAACTCTATACATATGGCTCATTATTGCAAGTATGAAGAGTGCAACCTTTCCTGTAAGTGTAAGTTCCCAACTCTCATTTAACATATAAGAAGTATTAAACTCTATACGTGTTGCTCATTATTGCAAGTATGAAGAGTGCAACGTTTCCCGAATATCTATGAGTGTAAGTCCATTTAACATATAAAGAGTATTAGACTTTATGCCTATTGCCCAATATTGCAAGTATGAAGAGTGCAACTTTAATCTGGTTAGTTCATTGTTGATTGTAAGTATAAGGATAGTAACTTTATGGTCTCAATTATGTTCACATATTTTTATTTAGTTGATGAATATTATAATGTATCTAAATTTAAAATTATAGTATGAAAATATATATTAAACTGTGAGAGTGAAATTACTTTATAATAAGTCAGAGAGGAGTTTGACACAATAATTAGAAGGAGAATTTCTCTATATCTTACCATTCATAAATCACACTCTAAATATATTTTTATAGGTTAATAATGAACTTTCGTATATGTTTATTTTTACAATTCTCACTCATTGTAAAGAAGTAAAGCGTAAAATATTTTTCTATGATTCTAATTTATGAAAGAAAAATGTATAGAAATTTAAATAAATAGTTGTGTGAAATTATTAACATAAGTATATACAATCATTATACAATGGTTTTTTAGGAAAATAAAATTTGAGAAAAAATCACAAGACTTTATAGCAAGTTCAATGCATTATTTAGTAATTAATAAATGTTAGAATACATCTTCAAAGGTTATGTGCTTTTAATAGGAGTAATTGATACTATTTAGGTTCAAAAGAATTTTTTTAGCATAATAATACCTTCAATAACTTCTCACCATATCTGTCAGGACCTTGAGTTGGCATCACCGCTCTCGGGTGAGTCAGGCACCCCACACAAGTGCACATGAGAAAAGCGTGACACGAGTGTGCCCAAGTGAAACGATGGGTTGGTGCGACTCGAGCGTGACCAATGAGCAGTTGATGGGAGGGCACGTCGGGTGACCCGAGTTAGGCATTCAGGTGGGCATGTGCATAAGCGAGGTGCCCATGGAGAGGCAACACAGTGGGGAGCGAGCAACTTGGAAAAACACGTCGGGGAATAAGCATGCAACAGGGGTGCAAACCTGAGCACTGTGCATGTTATGCTGTTAACTTGCAAATGATACCCAAATACAGAATATGCGAAGAAAAGAGACCCAGAATACAGAATATGCGAAGAAAAGATACCCAGAACACAGAATATCAATGAATTTATTATTCAGAGAATAATGTTCACTTGCCTCTTCGAGGGGGCAACCTCCAATAGAGCAGAGCTCGATTACAAAATAAGACACGATGCTCCTCGCAGGGAGTTTCTATACTTTATATATGACTCCTACGTGCAATACCATAGGCCAATACCACGTATTACTAATACCATCTATCTAATACTACGACCCATTTGCAACTACCTGTGGTTCCGTTATTAATTGCAGATTAACCACTTACAATTATTAATATGGGCTTTATTGACTCTTGACTATGACGTGGTCCCATTACATAGATAAGGGGGTTAGGGTGGGACTCTAACAATTTTAGTTATCTTCTTATTGTTCTATATTAGATTATTTTCATTAAACAACTATCAAGAAATAAATCATGAAGATCATAAAAGACAATGGACGAAAGAAGTAGACTCCAAGCTAGAGAAAAATCCCTCTAAGGGGAAAACCTTGAAATAATATCTTCTCTTCTTATAGAATTGGATCAAATGATAAATCTAATACCTAAAGATCAAATCCAAGACTTACTCCAAGAACCAAGTCAACCCTCAAAGAAATCCTTCTTTAAGTAAGACAAAAGCTTTAATGTCAACGAAAGTAAAACCTCCAAAATTATGCTCCAATCAAGTTTTTCATCCCTCTACCTCAGGTTTGATTTTTTGCCCTGCAATTTTTGGCTTACTAGTAGCTACTAAAACCCTAGTTTTGCACGTGTGAGAGAACTAAAGCCCAAAAATTAGGTTTTCCTTCTTGTTTTTGACTTCCTCTTGTCTTCTTGTCCTTCTTTATTCTTGCTTGAGATCGAACTTCTGAAGTGTGTGAAAATGAGCCGAACACTATTCCTTTAGATACCCTTCTCATGAGGTCAAATATGTTAGAAAATTATATATTACAGAGCAATGAAACACAAAATATATTGCAAAAACATAAACATAAAAAACACATAAAACAAGAGAGACACAGATATACGTGGTTCACCCAATTTGGGCTATGTCCATGGAGAAATAGCCAGTCCTTCCTTTTACATTATCTAGCAAAATGAAGAGATACAACCTACATCAGATCCACTATAATTCCATCTTTGATCTCACACAATATCATCTCTCTTTCTCACTCAGAATATAGATCTACATAGATGCAATACAATTCCCTCATGTATAGCGAGGGGTTGCCTTCTAGGGAAAAAGTTGTTGGGCATGGGATCCCCCAAGGATAGTTCTGGGGCTAAAAGCCCATATTTTGAGTAAATTTTTTAATCCAAGTGTAAAGACTCTGCATTTTGTCGTCGCATAGCATGTAGGTGTTAAAGAGTCATATGGTTGTCCACCTTTATTTTGGAAATGTAATATCGGCTGTAGAAATCTACCCATGGTCCGCGGACCATGGGATTGTATAAAAAGAGCTAAGCTCAAAGTAGAAAGAGACATTGAACATGTAAGAAAGTCATTGTCTAGAGCAGGAAGTCTAAGTCATGGGTCATAGCATAGGTAGAGGCTCTACAACTGAGTGTGTAGAGGCCTAGAATAGAAGTCTGGAGCTAAGTGCGCAGACCCCTGCAGTTGAGTGCGTAGAGTGGGTCAAGTCTATAATTATCTAGAATTATCAATAAAAATAAGTATTCTACAATTCCTATGTCTTTACTTCTTGTTTATGCATCTTGTTATATTGGGTATGAATTTCACTTATAATTCTTATATGATGCGTGAATATAGGTAAATGTGTTGGTTAAGTGAACACAAGTAAGAACATATGTTTAGGCAAAGATAACTAAGATCGGCTAATAAGATAAGTGAAACACTTAGGATAATTAAGGAATCTACGCGACTTACTACCATAGCAGTGTGAAAGTACCTAAGCCTCAAATTAGGGTTGCGAGAAGGCTGATCGTATAATTTCACGAAGGTATTAAAGGCCGGAATAGAGGGTTTGCCTGAAAGGCCCTAGAGCGATATCACCTCCGCAAAGGCAAGGATAGAAGAGATCAATGACATCACAACCATCTCGAGGGTGCGGAAAATTGGTTCCAACATCCCCCCATAATACTTCGGGAATTCGCGCTCCATAGGATGATGCTGAAAGGGCTAGTAGTGTAGGGATTTCTTTGGCTAATTAACACTAAACCTGGGTCAGACCCCCTCAAGTCAACAAATGATTCCATTGTTGGGGCCGGAATTTGCATAAGAGATGTGTGATGTCGTATCACTGGAATCCAACTAAGAAAGAAATTGAAGGCTGGTTGGACAGAAGGACCCACGAGTTCGCGGTGCAAGAAAACAGAAATTCGTGACTAACAAAAGAATAGTGGGTAGACAGGTACCTGTATACAGAGATCCATGAAATATATTTTGCCTCCTTTCCAGTTGAGCTATACGACTGGATCACAAAGCTAGCAGATAGCCAAGTGAGGTGGAAACTTAACAGTCCTATTGTGTGGACCTGAGAACTAGTGTGAAGGTTGGAAGCATCAGAGGATAAGATTGTGTGCACTATCAATCATTGGCTCGATCCTGTCATAGGAGGATTTGTTACTGAATTTGTGGTCAACATATCAGTGAGCTATAGTGAGGCAGAGCGATGCTTTTTCAAAGGACTATGAGGTAAGTACGTAAAATATTTGAATACTTGGATTAAAATGTTGTTGTGAGAAACCGGGCTATGTAGGTACCTTGATGTTTGGGACTATGCGAAGCAGAAAAATTTACAGAAACGAAGGAGATAAGGGTCCAGAGTATATCCCCTTGATTTGACCTCCGCAAAGGGACAAAGAAGAAATAGAGAATATTTCTCCACAAAGCACTATTCAGTTGATAAGACAAGGATTCCTACGAATACCACCTCTGCCCACACCACCTCTGACTTCATCGCCATCGCCTCCAACTTCACCTGTACCACCTCCACCTCTACCACGATTCATTATGGCAAATACAATGAAGTTTCCTTTGTTGAAAGGCTTAGGAAATGAGGATTCGGACCAAGTCTAGTTTGTTGTGAGGGCTGTATGGGAAGCTCAATGTGTTACCAATGATCACATAAAGAAGGCGGCATTGGTTAGTGCTCTGCAAGATCACGCGCTAACCTGGTATATTAAGTACTCTATCGATAACCTGAATGCTGGAGTAGCAGACATCCAGACAACATTAAATAAGGAATTTAACAGGCCTAAATCTGAGGCATAGTCGATTGTGGGATTCAAAGAGATCGCGATGTGACCAGGTGATACACCTTGGGAATTGGATCAAATATTGAAGTGTCAAATCCATGAAGCCAATATGAATTTGACAAATGGATAGCATCGTGAGTGGTTTGTGGCTTTGCTACTACCCCACTTAAGGAGCGCATTGTCACAATAGAAGATAACAACTTAGGCAGAGGCCTTGGAGATTTCCATGAGACTACATGAGACTCAGATGCAAGATCCTAATCAAGGAGTTCAACAGATCCACCTGCAACTGCAGAATCTGTGCCTTGAGATGCAAAGTCTAAAGTAAGACAGGAAGGTTCGACCAGAGGTACACGAGGAAGGATGGTGCTTGAAATGAAAGAGTCAAGGTCATGAGAAAGACCATTGCCTAGTCTTTGGAAATTACCTTGCAGGGCAAGGACTGATGCCTTTAAGGTTAGGATCTCAAGCAGGACCTAGTGCAGGGCCTCCATTATGGTGCACTATCTATTAGGTAGCCAGAAAACATGCCACGGATAACTGTCACCTCTTGCAAAAGTATAGGAAAGCACCGCAACAGTTTTTTTGCAACTTTTGTAGTTCGGTAGGACATGATGAGCATACTTGCATGAGCTATGAATTGATGTTGGATATAATTCCTGCCTATAGAGTTTAGGCCAAAATGTGGACCCTTGAGCAAAATTCAAGGATGGCACAGACAGGATTTCAGGGGAATGGATGAGGCTGAGGCCGAGGAGGACCTGGAAGAGGTCGAGGACACTTGATTTGCTACAATTGCAGAGGACCAAGACACTATGCTCATGATTGCACTAATCCAACGCATTTGTTGTGCAAGTATTGCACGTTGTTTGATCATGAAATAGAAGATTGTCCTACACTAATAGCTAGGATACATGAAAAAGGAGTGCTACCACCTCCCCTAACTCAGAACCTGCAGATGATGAGGTTTGAGCTGCATGAGGAAGATCCAAATGTAAATATAGTGCTCCGAAGTGGAATTGCGATGGAAGATAACAAGGGTAAATAGGCAGATGATAGTACCCGGGTTCGCAAAGCCCCAGAAAAATAGGTTGACTTCAATTTAGAGCACGCTTGTGAAGTATTCATGGAAGCTAAGAACAGCTTCACTGAGGCCTCCACTTCAGGAAGCAAGGATAAGCCTAAGCCGAAGATAGAACCCTCTATGCTCATAAATTTCCTAGAAACCTGTATGAAGTTACTGCACGATAGTAAGGCTATGAAATGGTTACAAGAACTCGTCAATAGATGTGCTGGGACCGCACCAGGTGAACCACATGTAGTCTGAAAGATCGGTAAGCATAAGACAAGGACGGGGTGTGAAATGAGACTCACCGAGAAAATCGGAGAATATAAAATGGATCAAGTCATTCTGGATTTAGGGTCATATGCGAATGTCCTACCAAAACAGACATGGGAGCGAATGGGGAGACCTATGTTGCAATGGTCTCCGATTTAAGTGAGGATGGAAAATCAACAGAAAATCATCCCCATGGGGCAGCTGCAGGGGGGACCGTGGACTTTGAGGGAGCAAGCACGCTAGCAGATTTTGAAGTAATAGAGATAGTGGATGATAGAAATCCCTACCCTTGCATTCCTAGGAATTGATTGGGCTACTTATATGAACGATGTAATCAATCTGAAGAAGTGAAAGATGATCTTTGAGAAGAAATCATTGCGCGTAATAATACCCCTTGATCTTGTTGAAGGAGTGCGCTATACGAAACCAGTTCGCGATTATGAGAGTGATGATGATATGGATTGCATCTATAAGATAACATCATGAGACCATGGTTGGGTGAATCCCACCGTGGATGGAAGAATTACATGGGATCACAAGAGTTCCTACACTTTGGATTTCAACGAAGAAATAGAACATTGGCACAATCGGTTACATGAAGTAACTACACTGAGTTGAAACATGATGATCAGGTTGTTGCACTAGGTGTCATCAGAGGTAAGAAATCTACCTACTTATGATGGATTGAATGAGGTAGATATATTTTTGGATGCCTTTGAAAGAGAGGTACTAGAAAAGCAGCGCTTCCAGGCCTTGGACTGGGCACTGCACGCTACGCTCGCAAGATGGTGGGGTACGCACAAGGGAAGCTTTGATGATTGGCATGAATGTAAGAGGATGATATGAGCATGATTTGGGAAGCCTAAGATGTGACTGACAGGCAAGTACGATGGGCACAATGATCTGCGTGCACAATTGGAAAAAGCAAAGAAGAACTATTCTACCACTTAACATGAGGGGCTAGCTATGGTGTATGTGCCCCAGAAGTATCGACACTACTTGCTAGGAGGCCACTTTAAGATGTATACGGATCACTTTGCGCTAAAGTACCTGGTTAATACGCCTGTGTTGGGGGGGAGAATCTGTAGATGTATTTTATTGTTCCAAGAATACGATTTTGAAGTTGTTGTGAAGCCTCGACGATTGAACGCGGGACCTGACCACCTGTCACGCATCGAGACAGGGGAGGAACCCACTAATTTGGAGGAAGGATTACCTAACATGTAGCTCTTTACTATGCACATTGGGGATGGACATTTTGAGGATATAATACACTTCCTAACAACAAGAACCACATCGGAAGGATACTCTGTCTAGAAACAGAAGGAATTAGTGGTGCGCGCGGCAGATTTCTCTATCATTGTTGGGCATCTATACAAGATGGGGATTGATGAGATATTGCAACAGTATGTACTCGAGTTCAAATGAAGTAGCATCCTCGCATATGTTCATGGGGGCATCGTGGGAGAACATTATGCAGGGAGGGTAATCGCGCAGAAGATTCTACACATTGGGTTATGGTGGCCAACCCTTCATCAGGATTCAAAAGCATATTGCAAGGCATGTGATGTATGTCAAAGAATAGGTAGGCCATCACGGAGGGATGAAATGACTTTAAGTCCACAAATGACATTACAACCTTTCGAAAAGTGGGAAATAGATTGTGTAGGACCCATTCAGCCACAAGGGAAGGCAAGCATGAGGTACATTATCACTGCAACAGAGTACTTGACTTGTTGGGCAAAAGCGCAGTTGGTGAAGGATTGCACGGGTGTGATAGTAGAGAAGTTCCTATTTCAGCATGTACTAACACAATTTGGATGTCCAAAGATTTTGATGAGTAATAGGGGTTGCACTTTCTAAATGAAACAATCAATGCACTAACAAAAGAATTTTAGGTGTATCACCAAAAGAGTACACCTTATCACCCACAGGCTAACGAGACAGTGGAGGCATTCAACGAAGTGCTTGAAAACATGCTAACCAAGGTTCGCAATGCCCAACGAAGTGATTGGGACTTACACATACTTGCAGTACTATGGGCTTATCATACGACGTGCAAGAAGTTAACAAGACATACACCCCTTAGATTGGTATACGGTGTTGAAGCAGTGATGCCCATGGAGTACATTGTGCCTAGTCTGCACATAGAGGTGCTCACAGTTATGATAGATCATGGAGCCCTCGAAGAGAGGCTCACACAGTTGGATGAACTTGAAGAAGAGAGATTTTTGGCTAGATTTCATCAATAGGTCCAAAAGCAGCATGAAAAAACATGGCATGACCGACATATTAGGCTACACACCTTTAAGGTGAATGACTAGGTGTTGTTGTATGACAATAAGTTTCATAAATTTACAGGGAAATTTTGAATGCATTGGCTGGGGCCCTAGGTTATTAAGGAGATTGTTGATGGTGTCACGGTCCAGTTGGTTAAGTTGAATGGAGATCCCTTCCCAGGAAAGGTGAATGGCAGTCGATTGAGGCCATACACAGGTGGCCCAACGATCTAACTAAAGGAAAGGAACATAGTCTTAGCACTCCAAGCAGCTAAAAGGAGGCACGGGACCATAAAATACACTACTCAAGTTGGGGAGCTGTGTGATTTCAAGACTGTGCAAAGTATCGAAGTGTCACATGGTCTGCGACAACGCGAAGGCAACTACGCTACTCATGGAAATAGCACACAGGTCCACCAAAAAGTGATCGTTAAAGTCACTATTCATGATTTAATGATCGTATTGAGGCCAAATGGAGTGGGCGACAGGCATTTAAGCCGAAATTTATGGGTTAGATTCTTGAAAATTTGCTGCCAATCTAACATTAATGGGACGAATGTGGGGGGAACGATCAGATTTGAATTCAAAAGGCCCTATAAATTACAAGTGGTTGTCCAACGAAAAACACTTGGAATTTTGAAAATTCAGTTGTTGAACTATCAGGTGTGTATGGACCTTGCGAATTTTGAGGCTTTGAGAGAAAGTTCAGTGTTTGCGAGATTGTCGAAGGAGAAGCATGACCTCCTAACTAGAATGATGTCAACACCTGAGGAAGCCGCACAAGAAATTGCAGTAGTAGAAGTCCCAAAGAGTGCTGGAGTGATGGTTGAAGTCCCTAAATCACCCAGAACACTGAGATGAAAGAAGGATAAACAGACTATGATCTCGGTGTACATCTCACCAAGAAACCCACAGAGGAGCAAGCTCACTTTGTAGGAAAATGGGAAGACCATTAATCTGGAGGCTGACGAGGAAGAATCTGAAGAAATCCTAGTGGATGAGGAGGATGTGGAAATGGAAGTTGAAACCTAGGGTGTGGACCCTATTACCAGGTTACCAGAATATGTTCCACCGTGCAAGGGAAAATCCAAGGTGCCTAAGGACATAGACGAAAGAAAAATCTCCCTGTAGACTTTGTTGCTCTTGGATGACATTGTTTTTGAGGGGTCGTGCTTAGGGTGGGTTCCTATAATAAAATTCGAATATTGGGACCTCA
The DNA here is from genome assembly GCA_000404065.3 of Pinus taeda. Classification (NCBI taxonomy): domain Eukaryota; kingdom Viridiplantae; phylum Streptophyta; class Pinopsida; order Pinales; family Pinaceae; genus Pinus; species Pinus taeda. The sequence continues at coordinate 11,995 of APFE030244060.1, forward strand.
GATATCACTATAAGTTCCCTCATTTAGTGATTGAGTAGTTAATGCACCAAAGCATTGATATGACTATTGGAAGGATCAAATTGGAGTCACGAAGATGGCTCAAGGGTGTAGAGAAAGTCAAGCTACTCAACCTTATCTGGGTACCGCATTACCACCGCACCCTAGTGACCATCTTTGTCATCAGACAGCCGCTCTGCTTGGTGCATAATGGGTGTTTGTTGTTGGAGAGCCCATTCCCATCACAGACCACTTGATTCATTGTATCACATAATTGCCTTACTCAGGGGAGAATCCAGCCAATATATCAAAAGGAAAAGGTGGTGAGATGGCCCTCGTGGAGGCTATGAAGACGAGATTCAAGTTGGAGAAGAAGAAGCAGGGATATTCCATCTCTAGCATTAACAACCCTACAGTCAAGGTAGAACACAAATATGAGCATGAGAGGTGATGTGGAAGTGCGACACAGATGAGGTGCCCATGCCTGTGATTGTAGTAGCGCCTAATGCACTGAGGGAGTCCAGTTCAATGAGGCGAATTATCTATGTGACGTGTTCCTTGCGAACTATCATGAGGCATAGTAGTAGGGCAAGACATTCCACTATGTGTGGCTCTTTCTCTCAAATTTACTAGTGGCATGGGAGCTGCTAGAGAATAGCCAATTCCCTTTGGTCATGCTAGACCTTCCAGAGGAAACGAAGTAAGCTTCGTTGTGGGTGACCATGCAAAACATAAAAGAAAGCAAGATATTTTGGATCTTGATGAAGATGAGTATCTATATGGGGATCAATCACAAGCTGCAATTGTCACCGACAGTATATGCTAGTTTACAGAGCTTTTCAGAGTTCAAAGTGAATTTCCACCATGTATTTATCATGGCGAGGAAGGACCCCACGAAGACATGTCATAACTTACCATATCTGGCGACTGATGATGTTATTTTTGCAGTCCTCAAGTCTTGGTTGCCGAAGTGGTGTGCCCCAGTAGGCTTTGTGGTGGAAATAGACAAGTCTTTCACACAATGTAAGAAGGAAGAACCGAAGCTCTAAATGGCGCAGCTAGTTGAGAAGCACAGAAAAGAGGAAGTAGAGGGTAAGGCCCAGGTAGTGTGTGATGCTACGAAATTGGTAGAACAGCAAGAGACAAGAGGATAAAAGCACGAAGGACAGAACAAGGTGGCGCAAACCCGCAGATGATGTCCACCCAAATCAAGCGTCAGTGCCTACAAGAGAAGGGAGCGTCGCGGAAGAAAACCAAGGCTTTAAAGACATCCTTGGACCCAAACACCCTCACTAAGGGGAATTTGCATGATATCAGATAAACGGTGAGGGATGTCACCATGGAGGCTCTCTTATAGTTCGAAGAGCAGCAACAGTTGGTATTGGGGGCACTCTCGATAGAGTTGCAGGAGTTGCAAGTTCGTACTCCACAAGATGGCATAGTGTCCACCAGCCTCACGCTCTACACTTCAGCTGCCAAGGAGATGTTGTGTGCAAGGGTGACCAACGCAATACTGCTACCAGATGGGGCATTTACTATAGACAAGTAGGCCGACAGGACCACATTTAGCAATATGAAAGGGGTGGGATTGAATTTGGTTGTGCTCCCTCGAGAGACGCTCCACCTCTTGCAAGATGGAGTCACCGCAAACCTTAGGGCCCGGGAGATTCCCGCTCTGTAGGTGATGAGCAAGCAGCACATCAACATTGATCAGTTGGGCCTATAGCGCAACGAGGCAGTGGAGAAGAATAATAAAATCATGTAGGTAGTGGAGGAAGCCTTCCGAATGGTCCCAGAGTTGGACATTCAGGTAGAAGAACTAGTTGAGGTGTGTGTCCGCAAATTGGCCACAGGGGTGCGTGAAGCTTGAGCAGAGATGACCAAGATTCAGCTGGAGTTGAATCTGTATATTACAGAATTGTAGTTGAGGGCTCAACCTTCAACCCCACTGGAATTCAAGGAACATTGTGCCACTACTGTTGCAATAGCAATAGTGGCAGTCCACAGTGTAATAGAAGACTGCACGCAACTTTTCGAATAGTCATTCGAGGTCCTAACCACCCTACAGGAGGACCCGAATGTGGAGCGCCTTGAGACAGAGGCGCATGAGCTACAACAAAGGTATGACAAGGTCAAAGGGATTGCGTAGACAGTTTCCCTTACACAGAATATCACATGGATGCAGGAGGCAAAGGCGCTTAAGGAATGGGTTGATGTCGCTTGGCACAAAGAAGTGGTCTTAAAAGCGCACCTACAAACATGGATAGGTGAGGCATATATGATCAAAGCCTCCATTGAAGGGAATCTCGCGACACTACAGGGAATGCAATAGTAGATTCAAGGTGGCAGTTTAGCGGCAGTCATTGAGCAGAGAGTGGAAGAAGTCCAGCAGGCAGCCGCTCAGTGCGTTGCCAAGGTTGCAGCCATCCAAATGGAGCTGGGAGGTCTTCTCGCCAAGATCTTCGTGCCTACAGAGTGACTCAAGGGTGAGTCATGATGTTTGTGTTGGGGGCCTGTTGGTCACGGGATCCCCCAAGGATAGTTTTTGGGCTTAACGCCCATATTTTGAGCAAATTTTGTAATCCAAGTGTAAAGACTCCACATTTTGTGGTCGCAGAGTGCCTAGGTGTTAAAGAGTCATAGGGTTGTCCTCCCTCATTTTGGAAATGTAATTTTCGTTGTAGAAGGTCTACTCATGATCCATGGCCCATGTGATTGTATAAAAAGAGCTAAGCTCTAAGTAGAAAGAGACATCGATCATGTAAGAAAGTCATTTTCTGAAGCAGGAAGTCTAAATCATGGGCCATAGCATAGGTAGAGGCTCTATAGCTGAGTCTGTAGAGGCCTAGAGTAGAAGTCTGCAGCTGAGTGCATGGACCCCTACAGCTAAGTGCACAGGGTAGGTCGAGTCTGTAATTATCTAGAATTATCAATAAAGAGAAGTATTCTACAATTCCTATGTATTTACTTCCTGTTTATGCATCTTGTTATATTGGGTATGAATTTCACTTATAATTCTTATATGATGCGCGAATATATGTAAATGTGTTGGTTAAGTGAACACAAGTAAGAACATCTATTTACATGAAGATAAATAATATTGGCTAATAAGATAAGTGAAACACTTGGGATAATTAAGGAATCTGTGCGACTCGCTGCCATAGCAACGTGAAAGTACCTAAGCCCCATATTAGGACTGCACGAAGGTTGATCATATACTTTCGTTAAGGTATTGAAGGCCATAGTAGAGGGTTTTTCCGACAAGCCCTAGAGCGAGATCACCTACACAAAGGCAGGGATAGAAGAGATCAACGACATCACAACCATCTCAAGGGTGCGGAAACTTGGTTCCAACATCCCCCCATACTGCTTCAGGTGAGACTTCAGTCTGCACTCCATCGGGTGATGCCGAAAGGGCCAATAAGGTAGGGATTTGTTTGGATAATTAGTGATGAACCTGGGTCAGGACCCGTCAAGCCAACAAAAAACCTAAATTAAACATAACTTTTACTGTCAAATCTCCACCTAATGAATGGACCAAATTGACTACGAAATTACAACATTTTACAACGCAATTTTACATCTATTCTTAGCTTCGGGGGCTCCCAAAGATCACAGCTGCCCCCCTCTGGACCCCCCTTGCAGCATACATTTTACGGGCGGTGTTGTTGCCACATTACGAACTGGGGTCCAATGTGGCGATACCTCTAAATAAAGAAGATAATCAGGCTCCACACCCAATAGAATAGGCCTCTCCTAGACAAAATTTGCACTGGAAGGGCCGACTTGGTCTTGGAGGTCAAACTGACTTTCTAGATTCAAAAATAATTTCTCTTTCTTGTTACAAATTTCCCAAATGGGTCTTACACATATGTTAAAGATAGTTTTGACTCAATAAACCCTAGGAGCATAAAGAACGTGCTTGACCTAGTGAAAAATTAATTTGAGCATGAAACCAATGATTAAAATAATAATTATTTTTCTAATTTTACAAATATATAGAATATCATAAGTATAAAGGAAATTATGAAGACCGAATCTAGTTACATTTTCCAACGCATCTCTAGTTCTTTTTGCGTTAGATATAACTAGAGGAACTTGGATGGGCTTAGCTAATGACTCGTGATTTTATGGGAGCTTTCTTTTTAGGGGTGATCACTAGTGTATGGGCTAGTCCAACTTATATGAAGGTACATCTTGCCACATGGTTATGAGTCTATAAAGTCTATAGATGGCCTTGTATTTCTTGTAGTATCCCTCATATGCTTCTCATATATGACACTCTTATAATTAACAACATTTCATGCTTCCCAACAAAGTCCACGTTTTCAATGCACGTGGTCTTGTAAGTCAAAAATTCAATATGGTCTCAGATTGTTTAGCTCAGCTAGAGGATGACATGCCACATGGAATTTATTCAATTAGAGAAGGCATTCTCAAGTTATGGCTATTCAAAGTTGGTAAATAGGTGTTATAGGTTTTCTAGGTGTACAAAAAGGGGAGAATTGGGTAGATGCACATGCATGATGTCAAAATTTGTCTTCTCAACAAGAGGAACAATGGTCTATAGAAGAAGAGGATAAAAATGCATGTGTCTACTTATCCAAATTCCCAAGGGAATTAGAGATCCAGCACAAGGAATGATGACATGGTAGATAGTGATGATGTGGAAAAAAGGGCATAATTTGTTCAAAATGAGGAAAGACCCAAACCAAATTAGGTCGAGTTACAAAAAATCCAAGTTGCAAAATTGAAAAATTTTTCAAGGTGTTGGAGATCAAGCAAAAACATGGAAAGGTCAAGTTTACTAGCCATTATAAGTCAAGTCAACTAGATGTTTTGAAAGTCAAGTGGAACGTTGGAGCATCTTGGACCATTCTTCAACTTTCATAGCATAAGAAAAGGGAATTTTCAAATGCAAAGGAATTGTTGAGTCAATTTGACCCCTTAGCAAGAAAATTCATGAGATTTGATGTAATATTTTAATTGAAAGAAATTAAGCCTGCAACGTGTGGATGACTAGTTTCAAAAATTCGTAATTCTCCAAATAAAGAGTCCAAATAGCCATTATCTAGTCATTAAGAAAAGTTTTATAAAAGGTTAACCTCTCCTCTACTAATTTTTGTTGACCAAAGCTCATTTACTACCATAATACAAAGAACCCATTTTCCAAAAAACATTTTCATATATTGAGTTTTCTATTATTTTCCTTCTTATTTTTTACCTATATCATTGTGTTTTTACAAGTTTGTTTTGCAGGTTTATTTCTCCGATCACAATATGAAGGTAGAAATCCATTCAAGGACAAATAGTCACATGGAAGGAATATCAAGGCCCAAACCTTCATCTCGCCCTTAGGTAGCTGCTAAAAATACACTTTTCCAAGTGGTGGAGAAGCCCTCTAAAGGAATCTCCATAAAACATAATGGGATATAAATATTGTTACTATTTTGGATGGGGAATATCGAATGATTATATCCTCTTAATGAGTTAGATATTTTTGTCGATAATGCAAAGCTAAGAGTATGGGATAGTTTCACCCCCAACTCCTCACTTCTATGTAGAATCAAAAGGAAAATTTGGCAAAGGAAGGGTTTTGATTGCAACTACACAAAGTGGTAAGGTAAAGAAAAAGACAAAACCTCACTCTCCAACCTTCTCATTATTTAAAAATTATATAAATTTAACCTTTTTATTTTTATTTTTATGCTAGCATGTTGCAATTTTTTTATCATACATAGTCAACAATCCTTAGAGAAAATGAGCATAAACTAATATCTTAATCAAAGATTTTATATATATGGTTTTATTGAGTTTATTTCACATATTTTTCATGGGTATATCAAGTTTATGTGTGCATGTCTACAAGATAATATAACTATAGAAAACCTTGCAAATTTTCAACCAACAAACATTCAACAAGGAACTATTTTACAAGTATATTTTACTTTCCTTGTTTTAGTTCAAATTACTTTTGCAAGTTTATTTCTTAAATATGTAGCTTAGATTTAGTTATTTTTGTGCCTAAAAGTAGAAAAATTCATGAAATGCAATGTAATATTTTAATGAAATGCACAAGGTACCTTATGATAGACACCAAGGTACCAAAATGAAATTTCAATAATCAAGAAAGAATACTTTTGGCCAGGTATGGAAAAGGAAGTGGCTAATTATGTAGCCAAGTTTTTTAGTGTAACAACCTTTGTTGATTTTCCATGTAAATAAAAAAAGTCCAAGGTCATGGAACATGCATTCCAAGCTAAATCATGGGTGGACATCATATTGGGCATCACTTGAGGTTAATTAATGGCTATGGAAATAGGAAAAGGAATTGGAAAAGGAAAAGAGGCAGTAATTGGCATTTACTTATGAGAAATAAGGAAAACATGAGAAAATGAAGGTGAAGAGACACACATTTGTGCAAGGGAACTTAGAGGAAAAGTGAAGGAAAATAAAGAAAAATGAGACATCAATGATTAAAAGGCACCTAAGAATCTGTTGATAGATTTTGCTCATTCTTTGATCAGTGTTAACAAAGGAGAAACAGTAAGCACTTGGATGAGCAAGCAAGGAAATCAAGGGTTCACAAAAGAAATCTTGGACAACTACAAGTAAGGATAGAAACTAGTTTAGGATTTCAGGTAACAATGTGCATGTGAGATTTAGCATGCTAGTTTTGGATTCATGGTATATGCATGAGTTTCCTTGGTTATGTACTATTATTGGAAAGGATATTTTCCTAGATTGACAGTTATTTCAACCTTACCTTGCCATTTCCTAGATAACCATGGTGTTGTGGATTTCACACCTTTTTTTATTGGTGCTAGCGTTCCCTATGGTAGTGGGTTGGAAGAAATGCTTTAGAAGCCATGAAATATCTTGGTTTGAGTTACTAGTTCCTGGAACTTGTAGGTTGGGACAAAGGCTTTGGAGCCCTTGGTGGGTTGAGTTAGTAGTTCCCAGAGCTGTGGGTAGAACAAACACTCTAGAGCCCTGGAAGATTGTGGGTTGAGTTACTAGTTCTTGGAGTCTTTGACAACTTGGGTAGAGGCCGATTTGGTTGATATTAGTGATTTTTGAACCGTATAGGTGATACTGTTATGGTTGAGTGTTGAGGTTGGTTGGCCTTTGGAAGCCTTGGTTTAGTTTTGTTTTGGTCTAATCCATATGATCCCATATTCATGCTTGGAATATGGTGCAGGGGTGATTCGATGAAAGAGAGATTTGGTTCAGCCCAATCTCTGGTTAGATGGTATGTGGAAGTCTCTAACTTATTTAGCTTTTGCATATGTTAATAACAACTATTTCTTGTTGCGATCTATAAGCATTTGTAGTGATTATGTTGGTGATTTATGGTTTATTTTCCATGGTTTCCATTATATTTATATGTTGGTTATATGTTGGTTATATGATGTATTCTATCTATGGATATTGACATGTTTTGATAATTTATTGAATGGTTTATGAATTCATGGTATAACAAGTGTTATTGCAGCTAGTTAGAGAGGGATTAGAGCCTTATTGTTGATTCTTAGATGAAGTTCAAAAGTTTATGATCATGTATGCATTCATGACCTATGGCTTATATATTTACCTTATGATTGAAGGAATGTTTGTTGGTACTAGCCATGTCTTAATCAAGATCTTGCTTAAGTTTTGGTTGGTTGGCATAATTTTCATTATTTATATGATTCTAGAAAGTTACAGGACTTTCTGGGAAGTGTTATGGAGGTTAGCCTGAAAAGTTGGCACGAATCATGGAACCACTAGCATTGAACTAGGAAATTTAGGTCATAACCACATGGAAGTAGGCTTATGAGTGCAGTTATAGCCTCATAACCAAATGCATGTTGTGTTGTGGATGCGGTTGGGGGTTAATCTTCTAAAAAAGTAGTTCCAGCTCAGAATGTAGTCATCAGAGGTTGTGGACTGACTTTTGGATGATCTAGTGTTCCTAAGGGATATTTGTAAGATGTCGGTGTGTCGGCCCCACTTCCATGACTAGAGCTTGGAGGTTGGGTCATGTCATAGTGAAACTCATCTCATGTTTACCCTGACGAGCTTGTGAATTTGGGTAAATGTGGGAGGAGGTGTAACATAGTGGTATTAGAGTGAGCTTGTAGCACTAGACATCTGGGTAAAAGTAGATCATCATACAGGTCTATATGTTTGGCATGTAGGTATGATGGTTAATGGCTATTATATGCATTTTGGTTATATACATGCTTGCACTTTTATTATTGTTGTGGCTACACATGATAGATTCTAGTTGATTAGTGCAGTCATATGCACATGCATCAGATAGTCATGCATGGTAGTAACTTATTGTTATATGCATTGTGGTCATATGCATGATGAGTAATGTCATTGTGCTTAAGGTCTTGATATTATTATGTATCATGCTAATATGGATTGGCCTATGCAGATGGTTATGGTTATGATATCCCTGCATGAGTTGATATACTAGTGGTATTTTGTCATACTAATCTAGACTCAAATGTGTAGATGTATGGCCTCCCCTAAGATACACTGAGGTAATATCTTGATTATGTTTTCTATTTTGTTTATCTAACATGGTATGTTGAAGGATAATAGAATACTAGAAATGAAGAGCATAATAATTGAGTACAATTCATATGACTTTCTGTGCATGCCTAAAGAGACATTAGTAGGATGGGAGAGATCAGTTGGGTAGTGTGGAGAGAGGTATTCTCCTGATTTAATGGATACACTGAGGATTCTGGGGGCAGAGATCAAAAGTTGTAAGGTAGATAATAGCAGGTTTATTGAGAAGTAGTAATTTCTAGAGCTCAGGAAAATCAAGCCGAAGTTGATGCATTCATCCTTCAAAATCTATCTGATTTGTAGAACTCAAGATAGATGGGGGTCAATCATGGAGATAGGCAAGAGGAGAAGACAAATGGGGCATATGGTAGTATGCCTCAATCAGGGCACAGGTTAGACAAGGATGATATAGTCGGAGGTGGAAGATGGTTGGATACACCTAACAAGAGAGGTAATGTTCATGGATTCTATTCTAGTTCCAGTTCTGAGAGACATTATCATCATCACTGCCAGCATCCTTATAAGATGAGTTAATAAGGATAATTTTCAAAGGAGTTTTATGAGTCACAGATGGTGATGAGGCTCATTAATAGGTACATCATAAGGGTCATACTTCCATCCTCCAGCTTTATAACTATCTCTTTCTCACATTTATTTACAATTTTTTTATATTATATTTAGTGAGGGGTAAAAGATGTTTTGCTATTTCATGTGGCCTAATATGGTTTAAATGTAGGAAATGGGCCAATTTTGAGATGATTTCAATGCAGGAGCTCAAAGTAGACAACAGAGAGAGATTATAAGAGGCTATTCACCTCCCTAACTCCCCCAATCATCCAAGATCACCAATTTCTCTCTCATCAGCTTGAGGTCATTGGCAACCAAGAAAGTGCAGTTAAAGAAGGTAAATACCCTTCTCGAGTTTTGGGAGACAAACATTGCTATTTTCTAGGGAGTTGTTGGTAGCTACCCTCTTGTATAAATAAACATGCCAAAGAGCTCATTAGGATTTAAACTTTGTTTGCAACTAAGAGGCTATTGATCTCAAGCACTTGATATTATTATTTTTGACTGGTTATGTGATGTATTTTGGCATTGATGTAATGGTAATGAGAAATTTATTATTGATCAATCACTAAGTTAGTTCTAATGGCTGAGGATATTGGGTTTGGGCCCAACCCTAGTGGCTTAGGTCCCTCTTATGTATTGGTATTTATTTTTATCTTAGGATTTTTTTAGTTCTATCATTTTATTAGAATATAATCCCTCAAAAATCTTGTGACTACTACCTCTATCTCATCTCTCTCATGGGAACATGAATGGAAGAATCTATAATCACAACCCAAAAATACTATGTTTATGATTTCTTGGAAGAAGGTCTATATTCGTCATCTTGTTTTGCATATGTTTGAAGTAGCTTATAAGTTGATTCATTGACTAGAACAACATTCTTGGCATAAATTAGATAGTGTTTAAATTCAACTCATATTTTCCACCATAAGTTATTTTAATTTGTAAATGATAAAAGAGTATGTGAATGTGATATTGCAGGGCTGTTTGGATCTGAAGGAAAAGGGCCTTTCACCATCTCCATCCAGGACTTCTTCACCCTCTTTGATGAATCCAAAAACTATGTTCTTGAGCTCATTCCCTTAGGTCGTTGTGAGCATCCCTCTCAGTCCAAATAGGTCTTCCTGAGGTGTTGAGCTTGGATAGCAATGTTGGCCATCTTTCATCCATATACCACAACCTCCATCCACCTTGCCATCCATTGATCTCATTATTCCTACCTTCCAAACCTTCTCGGCAGCCTTCGTGTAGCATTACAGACCTTCGTATAGCAATACAGGGCTCCTATGGATACCATGCAGATCAAGAGGATACATGACAGAGCAGAGAGGGCCCTAGGTGTTTTCTACCCTAAATGCACTAGAAGGCAACCAAAAAATGAATTCCCATTAATGTCATAGAGGTCTAATTAGTCTGTGAGAAAAACCATGGCATAGACAAATTTCCTTATTTGCCTAGTTTAAAAGTTGTATACCAAGGGGCAGAAGGTGGGGATGAGCAACTCTGCTTTATAAATCAAAGGATTCCTCAAGGACCTCAGTCATACCAGTAGGGCATGCAAGGTACATATTATTCTTATTACCATCCCAATTAGAATGCACCCTTTCCACCCTGGTACTCTTCCACTCATCCATGATGGTCCACACCTCCTTCTTGGCCTTATGCTCATAAATATCCTCCCCAACATGTATTTCTATAGAAAATTTGTAGAATTTTCTACAAATTAACTAGCTCCGATACCATGTAGAACTTTTTCTATAAATCAGCTAGCTCTGATACCATGTAGAAATTCCCATTGTAGAGCACCTGGTAATGCAATGTACTAAAGAAAAACACTTGATCTACTTCTACAACTAATTTAGCAGAATCTTAATCGAACATGAGCAACATCAATAAGAACACATATAACTAATATGGAGAAATCAAACACACATAACACAAAAGAATTTACCCAGGGAAAGCACCTGCCTAAAACCCCATCTTTGTATTATCATACAACTGGAAATATAGTCTGAATTACACAAAGCCTTAGATCGGAAGTTATCTAGCTCTAAGTACAATCCCTCTATAGCTCATAGATAGTCAAAGGATTCTCACAAACCTTCTCCTCTACCCTCCAAGCCTCTTATTTCCTTATGTAGTTTCCTTGGGGTCCAGTGCTGCCACCTCTATGAATTGGCTTTTTCACACACTCACTAACCTTTGATCTAATTGCACAAAATTGAAGGAGATAAATCCTCATCATGGATGAGCTTCCTTTATAGGAAAAATATTCATCCAACTGATAGTACACTATCCCTTCTTTGATCTCAACTGGGTCTCTGTTTGAGCTGACATGCATCAGTTATCCATGAGTGAATACACGGTTATATGAAAATAATAGTTGTCACATGCATGCAAGCATCAACAAACTAAATCTCATTAATTTAACAACTTGTTAAATTAATCTAACTGAACTTGACTAAGTTAAACTAAGTCAACTGATCCTCTCAATATAGAACTCATCCTTAGTTCCTCAATCAGTGGAGCAAATCAAGGACACATTCCCCAATTAGTGGAGAAAGAATTGCATGTTCTCACAAAGACTTCAGTTTGCTTTTCCATAACTAATTAACTCATGTATTCCAAAATGCTAGTAAGACCAAATTTGAATTTACTTCCTATAGATAGACCAAGGACTGCTATAAATAGGAAGGGACCCGGAAATGCTATTTTTAGAAGATGCTATTTTTAGCAGTTTCACCTCTCACCCAAGGTGGCCAAAATGCTCATTGGCCAAACTACTATTTTTAGAAGTGCGATTTTTAGCACTTTCTAAATTTATCATTTCTTGTTGCACATTTTTCAACACTCCCTCTCAACAAGAAAAGCTTCCTCACGAACCCAATCCTGTAATTCTGGAATGTTATGCATGCAACACATCTACCAAGTGCGGTTGCTCCAGCAACACTCGGAAAAAAAAAACTCCCAAATGACCACTCTATTGGGCTAGAAACATACTCTAATGCTGAAGCTCTACTTGCTGCTAACAAGTGCTCCCTCTCTGACCTCTACGCTACTACAACATCTCCATGCATCTCGCACCATTGCACCTTTCTCTGTGCTACCCTGCAATGTGCAACACACTTGTGCCTCTCGCATTGCTGCAGCCTGCATGCTCTGCGCTGTCTTGGGATTCCCTGCACTGTAGCTTTCTTTGCCACTCCATCCACATATGTCTCTATTCAATCAGTGAGTTCCTACTACTCCACATCAGGGCTCATGTAGCAAGGTCTCATCCAAGAGGTTGGGTACCTCAAGGATCCTACCCCTCCTCCTACACTATAGCTCTCTTTGCTGCTCCATCCACATCTATCTCTACCCAATCAGTGAGTTATTGCTACTCCACATCAGGGCTCATGTAGCAAGGTCTCATCCAAGAGGTTGGGTACCTCAAGGACCCTACCCCTCATCCTTGGGACGATCATTCCACATCGCCCCACCTCCTACTTGGAGGTATGGCTACATGTGATCCCTCATCCCACTTGGCTCAAAGTTTCCTCCTACTAGAGTCTCTGCATGAGTAGATGTCTCTACTCGATCTCCACTCAGCTTCCCCTGTTGTGGTTGCTCCACAACCTCCTGAAGTTGCTGCACCAATCGTGGCTCCTCCATAATCATCTGAGACTTCTTCTGGTGCTGCATGTTGAGAGGTAATTTACATTCCCTCTCAACCATCAAGTATCTAACCTTTGCCTTGCTCCTCAAGACTTTGCATGCATATTGTACCTCAAGTGCATACAGGTTCTTGGCTAGCACAGCAATCTATTCCATATTTCCCGCCGTCATGAAATTTTTTGGGAAAAGAGCTGATTTTAAATCAACGATATCTCCCTCATCCGAACTCCAATTCAACAAATTTTTTTTTTTGAATTTGGGTATTTTTCCGCAAGGAATCCAAATCTGCTATTTGTTTCTAAAAATTTCGTACATAAATTTTCAGATCTTCTCTACAAACTCTCGGCCCAATCTTTGAAATATCCTCTTCTTGTATATTGTTCTTCCTTGATCACTTATGCTCTGATACTATGTAGAAAATTTGTAGAATTTTTCTACAAATCAGCTAGCTCTGATACCATGTAAAAAAATTTCTAAAAATCAGCTAGCTCTGATACCATGTAGAAATTCCCATTGTATATCACCTGGTAATGTAATGTACTAAAGAAAAACACTTGATCTACTTCTACAACCAATTTAGAAGAAATCGAACATGAGAAACATCAATAAGAACACATATAAATGATATGGAGAAATCAAACACACATAACATAGAAGAATTTACCTAGGGAAAGCACTTGCCTAAAACCCCATCTCTATATTATCATACAAGTGGAAATATAGTCTGGATTACACAAATCCTTAGCTTGGAAGCTATCCAACTCTCAGTACAATCCCTTTGCTGCTCATATATAGTCAAAGGCTTCTCACAAAACTTCTCCTCTACCCTCCAAGCCTCTTATTTCCTTGTGCAGTTTCCTTGGGGTTGAGTGCTGCCACCTCTGTGAATTGGCCTTTTCACACATTCACTAACCTATGATCTAACTGTACAAACCTGAAGGAGATAAAAACTTATCATGGATGAGCTTCCTTTATAGGAAAATTATTCATCCAACTGATAGTACACTATCCCTTCTCTGATTTCAACTGGGTCTCTGTCTGAACTAACATGCATCAGTTATCCATGAGTGAATACACAGTTATCTAAAAATAATAGTTGTCACATGCATGCAAGCATCAACAAACTATATCTCATTAATTTAACAACTTGTTAAATTAATCAAACTGAACTTGACTAAGTTAAACTAAGTCAACTAATCCTCTCAATATAGAACTCATCCTTAATTCCTCAATCAGTGGCGCAAATCAAGGACACATTCCCCAATTAGTGGAGAAATAATTGCATGTTCTCACAAATACTTCAGTTTGTTTTTCCATAACTAATTAACTCATGGAGAATTAATTAATTAATATTCCAAACTGCTGGTAAGACCAAATTCGAATTTACTTCCTATAGATAGACCAAGGACTGCTATAAATAGGAAGGGACCCAGAAATGCTATTTTTAGCAGTTTCACCTCTCACCCAAGGTGGCCAAAATGCTCATTAGCCAAACTGCTATTTTTAGAAGTGTTGTTTTTAGCAGTTCTATTTTTAGCACTTTCTAAATTTATCATTTATTGTTGCACATTTTTCAACACCCCCTCTCAACAAGAAAATCTTCCTCTCGAACTTGATCCTGTAACTCTAGAATGTTCTGCATGCAACACATCTACCAAGTGTGGTTTCTCCAACAACATTCAGGAAAAAAACTCCGAACTGACCACTTTGTTGGGCTAGAAACATACTCTGATGCTGAAGCTCTACCTGCTGCTGACAAGTGCTCCCTCTCTGACCTCTACGCTACTGCAACATCTCCATGCATCTCACACCGTTGCACCCTTCTTTGTGCTACCCTGCACTATGCAACACACTTGTGCCTCTCACATTATCTCAGCCTGCATGCTCTGCACTGTCCTGGGATTCCCTGCACTGTAGCTCTCTTTGTCACTCGAGCCACATCTGTCTCTACCCAATCAGTGAGTTCCTGCTACTCCACATTAGGGCTCTCGTAGCAAGGTCTCATCCAAGAGGTTGGGTACCTCAAGGATTCTGCCCCTCCTCCTTGGGACGATCACTCCACATCGCCCTACCTCCTACCTGGAGGTATGGCTGCATGTGAACCCTCAACCCACCTAGCTCAAAATTTCCTCCTACTAGAGGTCTCTGCATGAGTATATGTCTCTACTTGATCTCCACTCAGCTTCCCCTGTTGTGGTTTCTCCACAACCTCCTGAAGTTGCTGCACCAATCGTAGCTCCTCCACAATCATCTAAGACTTCTTCTGGCACTGCATGTTGAGAGGTAATTTACTCTCCCTCTCAACCATCAAGTAGCTAACCTTTGCCTTGCTCCTCAGGGCTGTGCATGCATATTGTACCTCAAGTGCATACAAGTTCTTGGCTAGCACACTAATCTGTTCCATATTTCCCGCCATCATGAAATTTTCTGGGAAAAGAGCTGATTTTAAATTAGCGATATCTCCCTCATCCGAACTCCGATTCAGCTGATTTTTTTTTTAATTTCGGTATTTTTCCGCAAGGAATCCAAATCTGCTATTTGTTTTTGAAAATTTTGTACATAAATTTTCAGATATTCTCTTCAAACTCTCGGCCCAAAACTCAAAACTTTGAAATCTCCTCTTCTTGTATATTGTTCTTCCTTGATCACCTTGCTCTAATACCATGTAGAAAATTTGTAGAATTTTTCTACAAATCAGCTAGCTCTGATACCATGTAGAAATTCCCACTATAGATCACTTGGTAATGCAATGTACTAAAGAAAAACACTTGATCTACTTCTACAACCAATTTAGCAAAAGCTTAATCGAACATGAGAAACATCACTAAGAACACATATAATTGATATGGAGAAATCAAACACACATAACACAGAAGAATTTACCCAGGGAAAGCACCTGCCTAAAACCCCATCTCTGTATTATCATACAAGTGGAAATATAGTCTGGATTACACAAAGCCTTAGCTCGGAAGCTATCTAGCTCTAAGTACAATCCCTCTACTGCTCCTAGATAGTCAAAGGCTTCTCACAAACCTTCTCCTTTGCCCTCCAAGCCTCCTACTTCCTTGTGCAGTTTCCTTGGGGTCCAGTGCTGCCACCTATGTGAATTGGCCTTTTCACACACTCACTAACCTCTAATCTAACTGTACAAACCTGAAGGAGATAAATCCTCGTCATGGATGAGCTTCCTTTATAGTACAATTATTCATCCAACTGATAGTACACTATCCCTTCTCTGATCTCAACTAGGTCTCTGTCTACATTGACATGCATCAGTTATCCATGAGTGAATACACAGTTATTTGAAAATAATAGTTGTCACATGCATGCAAGCATCAACAAACTATATCTCATTAATTTAACAACTTGTTAAATTAATCTAACTAAACTTGACTAAGTTAAACTAAGTCAATTGATCCTCTCAATATAGAATTCATCCTTAATTCCTCAATCAATGGAGAAAATCAAGGACAAATTCCCCAATTAGTGGAGAAATAATTGCATGTTCTCACAAAGACTTCGGTTTGCTTTTCCATAACCAATTAACTCATGGAGAATTAATTAATTAATATTCCAAATTGCTAGTAAGACCAAATTCGAATTTACTTCCTATAGATAGACTAGGGACTACTATAAATAGGAAGGGACCCAGAAATGCTATTTTTAGAGGATGCTATTTTTAGCATTTTCCCCTCTCACCCAAGGTGGACAAACTGCTATTTTTAGAAGTGTTATTTTTAGCAATTCTATTTTTATCACTTTCTAAATTTAGCATTTCTTGTTGCACACTTTTCAACAATTTCAACCATTTTAGCCATATGATTCTCAACATCCTCAATGGAATAACCCATCACAAGGGTGGAGGCCTCAAGTCAATCAACCTCCTGCTTTACTGCCTCCACCTCCATCTCAACCACAAATCACTCATCTTTCTCTATCCAAGTAACCTCATATGCCTTCTAGACCCAATCCGAACCCGGATAACAAGTAAGAACAATATGTCTACAGTGGAGAGATACCTACCCTGCCTATGCTATGGAGATTCAAGAAATCAACCTCAAGTCTCAAAGAGTACTTCTATATCACCAACCTCCGTCTCCACCCAAAGAAATTGAAGAGGGAAAGGAAGTGAGTGTCCCTCAAGTAAACCCACCTCCTTTTCTTGAGAGATTGATCCATCCTAACCAGCACACCCCAGAAGAGACTGAATTTTTGGGAGAATTGAAGAATTTGTGTGTTAAAATACCCCTCCTCCAAGTTATTAAGGATGTTCCCATATACAATAATATTATCAAAGAGAAATGTTTTAAACACCCTCGGAGGAGAAGACGATACACCCCCACCATCAATGTTATTGTTCAATTATCTGATTTGATGTTGGGGAGAGTGATTTGTCCAAAATATCTAGACCCTGGAAGTTTAGTAGTGGATGTGCACATTGATGACATCATTGTCCCTCATACCCTGATTGATCTTGGGGTTGCCATCAATGTGATGACTAATGAAACCATGCTAAAACTAAACCTCCAAGGATCCTTGAGAAATAACACTACAATGTTGCAACTTGCAGATAGATCCATAATGTCTCCTGAGGGAGTTGTTGAGGTTGTAATGGTCTTTATTGAATCCTCAAAGTATCCTACTGACTTATTGGTTATCCAACCCAAAACCAAATTCAATGGCTATCCTCTCATCATGGGAATGCCATGGTTAGCCATTGCTAATGCTTACATTATTTGCAAGGCCAGGAACATGACCATTAAGAATGGGCATTTGTCCAAAGAATTGGTATTGTACCCTCCTGATCAAACATCCATTAGGAAAGATTTACCCCTATGGCTAGAAGAGGAGGAGGAAGATGAAGTATATCCTACAACATCCCATCCAATATGTACCCTAGATGTTGTTATAGGAAGGGGGCAACCTGATGTAGATGACCTCATTGACTAGATCCTCCAAAACCAACCCCCCAATACCATGCATCTTGAGAAAGATTCTAAGAGAATTCCTTGGAATGAATTATGCTTAGTTGAACCAAGTCCTACCCATGTCAAAGTTGTAGAATTTGGTCCATATAGAACCTTAAAGATTAACCCCTCTCTCTCATCCAACCAAGAAGATAATTTGTGAAAGATGCTAAGAGAACACTTAGATGCTTTTGCTTGGAACTATAAAGAAATGAAAGGGGTGCATCCCTCAGTTTTTATTCATCACATCCACATCAAGGAAGGATGCAAACATGTGTGCCAACCTCAGAGGAGAATGGACCCAACCCTCAAGGACATAGTAAATGAAGAATTTCAAAATTTGTTGGATGCGGGGTTCATATACCCCATCTCAGATAATGAGTGGGTGTCCCCTCTAGTTTTTGTCCCAAAGAAGAATGGGAAGTGGAGGATCAGTGCAGATTATAGAGAACTAAACAAATCTGTCAATACAGACCATTTCCCTTTGCCTTTCATTAATCAAGTTTTAGATACTCTTGTAGGTAATAGGTTCTTCTCTTTCCTAGATGGATTCAGTGGTTACAATCAGATCCAGATCAGTCATGAGGATTAGGACAAAACTACATCCACATGTCCCTGGGGTACCTTTGCTTAGAGGTTCCTCCCTTCGATCTATGCAATGCCCCTACCACTTTTCAAAGGGAATTTCTAAGCATCTTTGCCAAGCTACTCAATGACTTTGTAGACATGGATGACTTCACTCCCTATGGGTGTGACTTACTGGAGGATTTGTTTGATCTGAAATGGAGCAAATTAGTAATGTTGTGCTAATTCCTCATTCAGATTAAAACCCAAGATGCTTATCATTTTCTTATCAAGTGATTTAAGGATTCAATACTTTTGCTTAATTAACTGATTTTGATGAGAGTTTCTTATGTAAATGTTAGAAACAATTTAACATAAAAACATATTTTGAACAACAACAAAATAACAAAAAAGAACATCAATTTACAACACACAAAAGGAACATGATAAAGGAGTTCACCTGTCCTGGGCTACGTCTCCTTGGTTCAGCGTCCAATGGCTTGGGCCTCTCTATTATGCTCAAATTACAACAAAAGTGTGTTTACAATGCTCATATGCCTCTAAAACCTATCTCAATGAGTTCATAATACTAAAAAATGGCTATATAGCCTCTTTTTGCATCCCATTTGGATAAGAACTTAAGAATTTATGACTTCGCCTAGTTCTCCCACTATTTGTTCCAAAAAATGCTCCAAATCCAAAATTTGCTGACAGATGGTAAATTTGTCATATCGCGGGCCATTACCTATTGGCCTTATCACAAATCATAATCGAAAACTGTTTGTGGGAAGAAGGTCTTGTTAACACAACAAAACGTTGTGATTATGATATCGGCAGACTCGATGGGAACTTAGAATGTTACATATAAAATCCCACCTCCGGGGTCTTATCGCTCATCGCAATCGACAATCAACGAGGGAACATCATCGACGATACAACCCATACCACTATGATAATAGCATACCTTTCGGGCTATGAAATATAGTGTATAACATATCATGTCTGGGGACAAATCACAATCGGCGTTATCAACGGTGACACACACACACACACACAAATATATCTATATCTTTAATATTATATATATATATATATATATAACGGAGGGTACTAGGTGTGATATGTGATTGCAATCGCATCGCATCACAACCTGCTCTACGATGGGGTTGATTCTTTAACCCAAACCACTTACCACTATGATATGTGATATGTGAGGGCCAATGGCGGGTTGCCACTTGGTGCCTCCTCATTCGCTAAAACCTTGCCACATCATACTAATCCTACGATGTAGACAAGTCAAACTTGAACTTTGACTTGATATAACTTTTGCATATGAACTTAGATTTGAGTGTCATTGGCACCGTTGGATTCAAAATTACGAGCTCTTAAATCTAAAGCTTATTTTGAAAAGATTCTAACACTTTGATTTTTTAGCATAACTATGAGCACCTAATCACTCCTCCCCACTGGAAGCCTTATGGACCCAAAAATATTTATATTCAATTATTCAATAGATGAGGGTATTGTTCCCTCACCTTCTGCACTTCAATCCATTTGGCCTTTGATGTATGTGTTCCTTTGTGACCCACCCGAAGATAATCAATACTTCCCCTTTTTGTTATCCTTGTCCTTCTATCAAGTATAGTGTCTTGTTGAAGCACATCAAGGAATTCTAGAGAAAATTCTTCAATAGATGGAATTTGAACATTCTCTCCTTGATCTTCAATCAAAGGAGGCTCATACAATCTCAAATTTTCAACATTAACAAGGGAATAGATTTGCATATATGAAGGTAAATCAAGCTTGAAAGAATTATTACCAATCTTTTCTAGAATTTTAAATGGACCATAATAGATTGGTTTTGGTTTTTTACCTTCACCTTGAAGCCTTTCCTTGCTGATGTGAAGCCAAACTTCATCACCTACTTGAAGCTGATGATCCACACAATGCTTAAAATGTCTTTCCTTATACTTGCCTTGACTCTTTTCTAGTTGTTCTTAAACTGTGTTGGTGAATCAATTGAATTTTCTCAATAAATTTCTTTGCTCTCTCTATGTCACTTTGTCCATCTACAGGTACATTTTTATCAAAGATGAAATCCAAAGGTGATTCAAAAGGTGAAGTTAGAGTAGAAGAGTGCTTTTCTCGGTTGTAAGCATGTTGAATATAATGCAATTGTTCATCCCACAACATAGGATGTTTGCTGCAATATTCTCTTAGCAAATGGATAATTGTCTTACTAACTACTTCAATTTGACCATCTGTCTACAAATGAAATGTTGTACTTTAATTCAATTTGGTGTCCATCAAGTTCCATAAACTTGACCAAAAATTCCCAACAAATTGAGAATCACGATCACTTACAATAGAAGTAGGCATTCCAAAATGAACCCATACATTTTGAAAGAAAAGATGAGATGTTTATTCAGTTGTAATTTTCTATTTACAAGGCATTAATATGTACATATTTCTAAACCTATCCACAAATACATATAAATAATCATCACCTTGTAGTGTCCTATCTAGGGTGCTAGATTGGTCTAAATTTATTATCAACCAAGGTGTGTATACTTAGAGGCGTGTGCCTAAAATATATAGACATAAAGGATCTACTCTAGACCTATGATTCCTAAGTACAGTGCTGAGACTAGATCTAATGTCGAACTATCAATCAAAGCTTTAACTAAGAATCAAACCATATGTCATTAACAACTAAAATGCAATCCATAACATGCTGTGTATCACTATATTTAAAGGCTTCGGTCTCCTTACAGAGACACCAACATGAAACCCCTGTTTAATGGCACTCAACAGTCATGAATATTCATTGTATGCATGCAAAGTAAAAATCATAAGCATCGTCCATATCAGTGCTTTACAAAGAAACCCTGGATCGAATCCTTTACAGGATATGATTCACAATCCAGATGAGGGTTCGTTCAAGCACATACACAGACATCTAACAGCGCATTCATAAACACAAACGTAAGCATCAATCAAATCCATGAGCATATAAATCGATATCAAATACCATTCAAACGCTTGACTGTAAAATGTATTTAAAATCACAATGTAAATACAATGCAAACGTAATTAAAATATCGGTATACCATGCACGCAGGGCCCGTCCGCGTTCTTGGCACACCGAGATAGTTACTCCACGATCACAGTATTAAACAATGCACAGAGATTGTAATGCAATCTTATATTAAATCGAAAAGCTCCATTCTGAGGCGACAAGGAATGTATATAAAACGTAAAGGTCTGCAATATCCAAAAGGTAAAAACGAACATATATCTAGGTTCGGCCTTTTAATTACATACATCACATCCTTTGAAAAATGGATGTTTATCCATGGGCGGCTGTTGCTACTTTTGTAAAAAACGCAAAGATGTTCCTATCCTATCTTACGCATATAAAAACTAGGAAACAACTAAAAATCGAATTGACTGTAACTGAGTGTTGTTGTTGCCTTTGTGCCAACATGCCATAGTTGACTAGGCGTTGACCGCGCATATAGGAGGGATGTTTCTGCTGCGGGATAGGTGCTTGTCCATGCTTGGACATTCCTCTTTTCGCCCATACCTTTCGCTCTGGCCTCGCTGTCATGCCACATGTCAAACGATAAGCCATTTACAGGTTGTTGAGACTTCCTGTAGTTATTTAGGCCAAAAATCCT
>APFE030244060.1:81615-94768 GCA_000404065.3 Pinus taeda
ACACAATCCCAGAAATATCCAATGGCACAATGTCTAATTCGACTTCATCAACAAAATTAGTAGTGATTGCAAACCTGAAAACGCATTTCCATGTGACCTACAAATTGGCACCCTTGGTTATCCAACCCAACAGATATGGTTTATGATGATGCATGATTTCCAGATTCAATTTCTTGACCAAGTCTGTAGAAATTAAGTTTGTCTGGGATCCACTGTCAAAAAACGTATCAATTTTGGTGTGTTTGGAAATAACTCGGATATGGAACAACTCTATTTGGTTTTCCTCATTTGAAACATTATTGGAGTTATTTTTTGCACTGGTGCTTGCCACAACTTCCTCTTTGCTTGTCTTTTCCACGAATATTCCTTTAGTGATTGTGGTTGCAATCTTTGCTTCATCAGCTAAGTCGGAACCCATGTCTTGTTGTACAACAACGTTTTTCTTATGTTTCCCTTTATTGTTAGATTTCTTCGGTCGTAATTCTGGATGAAGCTTCTAGCAATGTGCTTCATCATGGCTCTCTTTGGAATAATTCTTGTAGATGGGTTTTTCCCCTTCTTTCTTAACAAAAGCATTTTTCTTCTACTTTCCTTTTAATTTCTTCCCTTTCTTACCACTCTTGAATGGCTTCTTCTTACCTTCTTCTTGTACATTTTTCCCTCTTGCTTTGAGGTGTGTTGATTGAACACATACCTCATCAAGATTCATGGGACTAAACATAAAAATGGTGTGTCAAAGATAGTTATGAAAACCTCCTATATATTTCAGAAAAGTATCTTGTGACTACAATTCTAATCCTAGCATAAGAGCTCTTGTTCTAAAATCTTAAGTATACTCTTGCACATTTTGACCTTTTAATTGTCTGAAATTTTGCCAATTCATGATAGCTTTTTTCATATGGGCTAAAGGGTATAATTGTATTTTTATAGCAGCAATGAAATTAGACCAAGTAATAGATATATCACCATGTTTTTTGATCTCGTATGGAGTCCTTTCTTCCCACCAAATGAGTGTTGCACCCTCCATTCTTAATGAAGCCAACTAAATTTTGATATCATCCTCTTGAACGTTCTAAATTCTACAATACACCTCCAACTGAAAAATCAAGTTATCCAACTTTGCATTCACTTCACCATTATACTTAGGAAACTTGAATTTAACATCAAGCTTTAGAAAAAGTGATTTACCAGTTCCTTTTGCAGAATGATGATGAGTATGGGTTGTCGTAGTGGATAATTGTGAAGGTGCTTGTGAAGTAGAAGATGAAAAATATGGTGGAGAGGGTGGGGGTTTGTCTCCATTGCCATTGCCTCCTTTTCCATTACCTCCTCCTGAAGAGCCTTCTCCTTTGGGAGGTTTGGAACTTTTTCCTTGTAACCTGTTATTCCTCTCTTCATAGAGGACCTTCACCATCTCTTTCATATCATAGAAAGCCTTTCTAAAGGTCTTCTCATCTTCTGCCATGATAGGTTCTCCTTCATGAGACATGATCTCTGGAGACTCAATTGCAACTTCTGCAACTTGAGGATGTACTGGAGTAGAAGACTTTGGCAACCTTACTTTTCTTCCACTTGACCCAATTTCAGGGCTTTAAACCATCTGTCCTTCTTCTCTTTTGAGTTTTAACCTTGTAAACATGACATAAACTTGAAAACAATTAAATCCTTCTTGTTGGGTTATGTTATATTCTTTCCATGACTAGCCTCCATAGTTAATCGGGGGGTTATAGGTGGGGTGAAGCCCCCCCTTTGTTGTGTCGATTGTGCAGTAAGGGGGTCACAGGGGGTTTGTGGGGGGTGGGTAGCCCTCCTCTACAGGGTTCAAGGCAACACCCCACTGAAATTGTTTTTGGACCCTATATTAGGTGGGTGAACCTACCTATGGTTTTGTGCATCATTTTCGCACATGGTTTTGGGCGCAATGGTTTTCGGTCCATGGTATTAGATGCTTCAGCATGTATATATATGTATTATCACATATGAAAGGAAAATAATGAAAAATTAATCTAGTAGTCCCAATATTTAGATCCAGTGGAAAACCTCTATGTATATGTGTTTTATGTGTTTGCTCTCGCATTGTTTATTTTTTGTGTTTTAAAATTTGTATGCAAGTAATTTATGTACAGGATTAAAACCTACCCTTCTTTCACAAAGAAAACCTAGTAAGAAAAAACCAATGCCCCAATACCAAATTGATCTAAAATGGAGCATATTAGTAATGTTGTGTTAATTCCCCATTTAGATTAAAACCCAATATGCTTATGATTTGCTTATCAAGTGGTTAAGGATTCAATATTTTTCCTTAATTAACTAATTCCAATGAGAGTTTCTTATTTAAATGTTAGAAACAATTTAACATAAAACATATGCTAAATAGAAGCAAAATAACAACAAAGAACATCTAAATACAACACACATCAAGCACATGATAAAGGATTTCACCCCTCCTAGTCTATGTCTCCTTGGTCCAGCTTCCAATGGTTTGGGCCTCTCTATTATGCTCAAATTAAAACAAAAGTGTGTTTACAATGCTTAAATGCCTCTAAAACCTATCTCAATGAGTTCAAAATACTCAAAAATGGCTATCTAGCCTCTTTTTACATCCCATTTGGATAAGAACTAAAGAAGTTATGAATTCTCCTAGTTCTCCCACTATTTGTTCCACAAAATGCTCCAAATTCGACCAAAAACCACATTTCTGCTCCAAAATTCGCTGACAGAGCAATAAAATCAATGCACCGCGGGCCATTACCTGTCGGTCGTATCGCAAATCACAATCGGTGATTGGTTGCAGGTGGAAGGTCTTGTTAATACAAAAAAAAGTTTCGATTGAGATATTGGCAGACCCGACGGGAACTTAAATTGTTACATATAAAATCCTGCGTCTGGGGTCTTATCGCTCATCTCAATTGGCAATTGGCGTGGAAACATAATTGACGGATACCAAAACCCATACCACTACAATATCAATGGACCCATCGGGTTATGAAATATATTGTATAACATATCATGTCTGGGGACAAATCGCAATCGGTGTTATCGGTAGTGACACACACACATATAATATCAGTAGGTATCGGGTGCCATATATCACAACCTGCTCTGCGCTCAGGCCGATTCTTTAACCCAAACCACTTATCACTACAATATGTGATATGCAAGGAAAATGGCGAGCTACCACTTAGTGCCTCCTCATTCGCTGAAGACCTTACCACATCATCCCAATCCGACCATGTAGACAAGTCAAACTAGAACTTTGACTTGCTCTAAATTCTGCATATGAACTAGGATTTGAGTGTCATTCACACTATTGGATTTAGAATGACGAGTGCTTTAATATGAAGTTGAGTTTGACAAGATTCTGACACTTTTATTTTTTAGCTTAATTTTGAGCATTTGAGCACTCTCTAACCTAGGAAAGGTCTTAAGGAAGTGCATTGAAATGAACCTCTCTCTTAGTCTTGAGAAATGTGAATTCTTAATGAATGCAGGGACTATCCTTGGCCATTCAATATCTCAGGAGGGAATACAAGTGGACCCAAATAAGATTGCCATCACTAAAAGGCTCCCTACTCCTCAAAAGCAGAGGGATGCTAGGAGTTTCTTGGGCATAGCTGAATATTATAGGAGGTTTATCCAAGACTTTAGTAAATTTTCTTCACCATTGTTTGGATTGTTGGCCAAGGAATTAGAATTTTTCTGGACAAATATCTACCAAGAGGCCCTTGAGATTTTGAAAGAGAAATAAACCACTACACCCATAATTAGGGGCCCAAATTGGGCTCTGCATTTCTATATCCATGCTGATGCATCCAAAAAATTTGTGGGGGTAGCCTTGGGACAATGATGGTTACAATTTACCTTATGCCATTTACTTCATTAGTAAAAATATGTCTAAGGTTGAATTGAACTACACTGTAACTGAGAAACAACTTCTAGTTGTTGTACACTCCTTGAAAAAATTCAGACGCTGCATCATTGGATACCAAAGTTTTGTGCATATTGACCATGTAGCTATTAAATACTTGATGAATAATCCTGATGTGAATTCTAGAATCATTAGATGGTTTCTATTGCTACAACAATTTGATTTAATTATGATTGACAAGTCAGGAAAAGAAAATGTAGTAGCATATTTTTTTTCTAGACTTACTTTACCTATAGGTGATGAAGGGATGGTTGATGATCAACTTCCAGAGGGGCACCTATTTTCTATCTCATTTATCTCTCCATGGTTTTCTGACATAGCTAACTACCTATTTGCTACAAAATTTACCCCAAATCTATCATCTAGGGAGAAGAGCATAATTGTAAGGAAAAGTTCCTCTTTCACTTGGATTGGGGGAAATATCTTCAAGATGGGACCAAATCAAATCTTAAGGAGATGTGTTAGGGAAGAGGAATTCTTTGACATCCTCTTGACCTGTCATGATGGGCCCTGTGGAGGTCATTTTGCTGCCAAAAGAAAAACTTTCAAAGCTCTACAATTTGGCTATTATTGGCCCACTCTCCACCAATATGCAAGAATATATACTAGAAGATGTGATCAGTGCCAGAGGATGGGAAATCCAAAACCTAGGGATGAAATTCCCCTACAACCGTAGGTGACCTTGGAGCCATTTGACAAGTGGGGCATGAATTTCATTGGGTCAATTGATCCACCATCAAGGCAGAAAAAGTACATCATTATGTGCATTGATTACTTGAAAAAGTGGGATGAGATAATGGCTGTCAAGGAAGCAACAGAGGAGAAAGTAGTTGAATTCTTAAGGGAAAATGTCTTCTACAAATTTGGGTACCCCAGATAGATAGTCACTGATCAAGGAGATCAGTTCACATCACATCTGATCAAGAATATTTTAGAGCAGCATCATATCAAACACAAAACATCTACTACCTATCACCCTCAAGAAAATGGGAAAGTATAGGTTACAAATAGGGAATTGGAGAGCATCCTCACCAAGGTTGTGAGCAGCAACATAAGAGATTGGGAAGATAGATTAGTGGAGGCCGCTTGGGCCTATAACACAACTTGGAAAACAACTACTGGGTTCACTCCATATGATATTGTTTATGGAAAGAAATCTTTGCTTTCTATTGAGTTAGAGCATAATAATTTGAGAATGATAGCCCAATTTGACTTAGATGTCACCAAATCACAACATGAGAGGTTTCTCCAGTTGAATGGCTTGGATGAGTTCAGAATGCAGGCCCTCCTACACACTGAAGTTATACAATTACAAAGGAAGGTTTGGAATGATAGGCATATCAAGGAAAAGGTTTTTCAAGAAGGGGATTGGGCATTATTATATGGCTTTCTAGGTTCAAGGATTTCAAAGGAAAACTAATGAAAAGAGGTTACATGATCTAGTGGATCAAAAATATGCTTAAAAATTAAAGTTTTCAAAATGATTCAAAACATAAACAACTGCGTAGAGCTCATCATTCTAAATCCAGCACAACTCGTTTCATGGAAAACAAATGGCATATGCCCATGGAAATTAGTTTTTTTCATTTGTGGATAAGGTAAAAAATTGGTTTTTGGCAGTGTAGGGCTGCCCAGTCATAATCCGTACAATTGACTGGGCCTGCTGATTGGTAGGGTGACTAGATTCCATGGGACAATGGAAGTGTGACACTTGGAAAGTTCTCATTGGCTATGAGTTGGCATATTTTTATTGGAGGATGACTTGTTTGAGGTGGACCAACCATAGGTTGCAACATGGCCCAACCAAAGGCTTCCATGTGGCACCTTGGTGGCCACCAAAATATTGGTAAAGGTATGAATGGAACCCCAGGGATTCAAAACCAAAACCTCCAAGAAAGTATCCAACACTTTTACCATTACACCATCACATTATCACTTGACATAGAAAGAATTCCACATGTATTTAAGGTTGGTGAAAGACATGTTTTGGGGGGGACGGGGGGGTTGGGAGGGTGGGCTAAGCCCTAGCCCCTGGCCACCCCTACTCCATAGTACCATGAACGAGAAGTGAAGGGATATGGCCTATCCCAACCCATGCAGCCAATACACAACCACATGACCTCCGCTGAGAACCTAGAGCCAAGTCGCAGGGGTCAACTAGGGTCACATAAACCCAAAGTGACCATCAACGGAAGCACCTGAGGACCCAACAGGAGGATCCAGCCCAAGGGGGCTAGCCCCAAGTCATATGTGCACCAATATGACCAAGGGTGTGCGCTAGGCATGGGGCTAGACAACAACCCCAAAAGTCGGCCCTCAACACAATCACATGGCCACCATGTGGCCGTATTTCTTGAGACTGGGTCTTAATGGCACCCTTAACGGTCCTACAATTTCACCCACCGAGCGGGAATTGTGCCAGGTTTAGCACTTCGTTTCCGTGTTTGGGGCACACGAGCCAACTTTTAGCCAAATTGTAGGATAGTTAGCTATAGAACTTGGGAAAAGGAGGAAAGAGGCATAACTTTCTCAGTTTTTGGTGTTTTTGGGAGAAGAAAGAGGCTAGACAGGGGTTTTGATAGTGTTAAAGCCATCAGAGTTGTTATTAAAACTATTTGATCATTTTAAGTTGATTTAACCACTATTTTCATTATCATAATGATATAGGCCCAACTATTGGAAGTTGGACCAAGAGACGTAGCTCAAGAGGGGTGAACTCCTTCATCACTTGTTATTTTCTGTTTACTGTTATGGTGGTATTGTCTACAGTATTCTGCAAATTTTGAAGTTTAAATTCATCTTTATGTATTTATGAATTTGACATAAGAGCCTTAAAAACTCAAATTTAATCACTTGAAATTCTACATAATCCTCAAGCAGTTTCATATATAGATCAATTTTGGTACCAGAGCATAGGTTATTTTTTTCTTTGAGGATTTAATAAATTGCAAGTGTTTCTGATGCTTACAAGGTTGATGCTCAAGAGAGGAGAAGGAAAGGTTTTGGGTGCAGGTTCTCAAGTTGGGACAAGGACAAGGATAACACATTTGCCACAATATACACCACAAAGTTCACCTCAAGTTGTACCTGAAGCTCCAGTAATCATGTCACATGAATGAGGGCCTAATAATATGTTAGAGGATGAGAAGGCTTTTAGAAAAACATTCTTTGACATGACCCATATGGTGAAAGTTCTCTATGAAGAGAGAAACACAAGATTGTGGGGTGAGAGCTCCAAGCCTCCCAAAGGAGAGGGTTCTTCAAGAGGAAAAGGAGGAGATGAGGAAACGCCTCCAAAATGGAATGGAGATAAACCACCCTCTTCTCCACCATCATATTCACCTCCATCCTCACCTTCATCTTCATCCTCTTCCATAACAACCCTTTCACAAACACCTCCACATACTCCAAAGGGACACGGTAAAACTCCCCTGTTGAAAATTGATATTAAGTATGAATTTCCCATGTATAATGGTGAGGTTAATTATAAAATACTAGATAATTAGGTTTGTAAACTTGAAGTATATTGCAGGATACAAACATCAAGGATGATGAAACAAAGATTCAGTTGGCTTCATTAAGGTTGGAGAGCAGAGAATTGATTTGGTGGGAAGCCAAAACACAAAAGGAAATGCAAAAGCATGGTAAGGTCTCAACCTCTTGGATTGGTTTTATTGCTACATTAAGAAGACAATTTTATCCATTAGCTTATATGCTGAAGGCTATTATGGATTGGCGGAATTTTAGGCAATTAAAAGGACAAAGTGTTCAAAACTATACTCAAGGGTTTGGGAGAAGAGCACTAGTATTGGGTGTAGATTTGTCATCTCAAGACACTTTCTTAAATTATATTGGAGGTTTACATAGTTATCTAAGGCACACCATTCTCATGCTCAATCCCTCAAATTTAATTGAGGTTTTTGTTCAAGCCGCAAATCTAGAAGCAAGAGGGTAAAATACTTCAGATGAGAAAAGTCAGAGTTCCCTTAAAATTGGAGAAAAAGGAAAGGGTAATTTTAAGGGAAAAAGGAAGAAGAATTCTTATATTAAAATGGAAAAATAAAAACTCACATGCAAACATTTTTTTTTAAATGGCCATGATGAAGATCATTGCTGGAAAATCCATCCAGAAATTAGACCCAACAAACTTAAAAACAAAGAGAAGGAGAAAACAATTGCAATTATAGAACATGACTTATGTTTTGATTCAGGAGATGAAACCAAGATTACAACGATGGGTTTGAAAGGTAATAACATAGAAAGAAATGGTTCTTCACGTTTTTCCAATGATACTCAAAATGATGAAACAAAAATTGAGATTTTCCATGTTAGAGTTGTTTAAAGCATACCAAAATTGACACACTAATTGATAGTGGTTCTCAAGCAAATCTGATTTATGAAGACTTAGTCAAGAAGTTAAATCTAGAAACCATTCCACATCCAAGACCTTATCCTTTAGGCTGGATATGTGAGAATGAAAATTTGCAAGTGACAAGGAAGTGCATCCTTAGAGTTGCAATCACTGCAAACTCTCTTGATAAAGTTGAACTTGATGCAGTTCCGCTTGAGACTTCTGGTATTGTTTTGGGAAGCCCATATCTTTATGATAGGAGAGAACTCTTTCATTTACATGAGAATAACTATCACTTATTCAAGAATGGAATTGAGTACATAGTTATAGCGCATTGCAATAAGATGAGTTTGTCTCTTATGCATGTTGGACAAATGAACAAAATTGTGAATGCATGTCAAAATTTTGCTTTGTTAATGTTCAAGAGTCAAGATGTTGTGAATGATGCCTTTCAAGGAAACGCATCAAATGAAAAATATGATTTCATTAAGGTTGCTAATGGTTGTGATAAGTTTTTTCATGATTCTAACATGTTGCCTCCTAAAAGAGGTAAACAAGATGAGAAAATATTGTAGTAGCATACATCATTGTTGAATAGTGATGGGAACAAGATGTTGGTGCTAAAGAGTGCAAAGGTCAAAGAGAAAGTGTCAAAGAAATTTCACAAAGAAGGCATGGGTTCCAAATATGTTAGCCCTTGGAATTCACCTAGGCTAAGATAGACAAACTCTCAAGGCTACATCAAACCATTTCACCTCGTAGCTAGCTCTACAAGGTATGAGAAGGCTCTCTCGGGTAAGATTCGGTAGATCTTTCAATAGGATGAGCTAACCCAATTAGGAATAAAGATCTTAGGCTAGTAAATTGATATAGGAAGGTTTGCTTGGGGTTTTTAATTAAATGACGCGGCTTTTTTGGGCTGCATGGGCAAAATCACAGCTTGAACAGAGAAATATAATGACTACACAGATTATTAACTGAGGCAAGGTAGGCAAGCAATTTAACACCAAATCTAGATTTAATATGGGATGGTAAGACTGGTGAGGAGCTAAGGAGGGAAAATAATACTTTGAATCCTCCTTAAACAGGAGAAAACATTGAATATGAGCAAATTTATAGGAGGAGCATATAATACTATGAATTCCTACCTAAACACTTCATTTGCTCAATTAGATATGATCATGAGGTGAATGAAACATAACAGTTTACATATGAGACAAAGGGAAAACTTATGCTAAATCAACATACCACATGAATCTCAGCAAAAAGAGCTGTGAAATTCCATTAAATTCTCTGCCAAAAACTGTACAATGAAAGCTCTGTTCCAGCACTCAGCACTCAGAAAAAATCTCTTCCCCCCTCTCCTTTTTAAATGATTTTTTTTTTTATACATTAAAAGAAATCTGTAAAGGAAAAAATGAATCGGTCTCCCAAATTCAGCGCGCTGTTTGAACTGCCATTTTCAATAATAGAAAAAATCCTCTGATGGCTTGACATATGGAGCGCTGGCCCTTTTGAATCGGGACTGAGGATAGAAGTAGGCGCATTGACCCGTCTTCTACTGTGACAGATGTCTTTAAACGCGATGATACAGTTGAGCTTGGGGGCAAAAACAATTCACGTATTAAAAATACGATCTAAAAATAAATGGGAAAATTCTGTTTTGAGTTAAGTATTTATTTAGCCAAATCATGATGTTGAATGCCTCTTCAGCGTCTTCTTCCTCAAGAGAATCCAGATGATGAGCACTACCATGTCACTGTAATGCTATTAATGGTCTCGGTCCAGATTTTCTGCCTTAAATATTGCAACCACTGCCACGTTCATGTATCTGTAATTCATATGCAAACGGTTGATCTTCCCTTTGGCGATATTGAATTTCGATATGCATAATAATAACACCAATTTCTTCAAAGGCCTTACAAATTGCTGCAAGAGAGACAACATATTGCAGAAGGGGTAAAATGCGACCATTATCCATCTGTAAGGTAAAAGAGAAAATAAGACAGCCTCGCGGAGATTCCCATGTATTGTTTGCACGACTTTTCCCTTGTAATCTAAACCATATACAAGCCTCGCAAACATGTTGCACACACTCTTTCTTCTCTTGAATAAAAAGCATACCGACTACCATTTCCAACCTTCTAAAAGATAAAAGAAGTTGAAAGCTCGAATGACCATACTTTCGATGCCAAAGTAAATTGACATCAGTGTGTCCATTGTGCTGCAATTTTTGTGAACCTATCACTACCACATCCTGCAAATTCATCACTTCCGCATCTTGAAACCTTTAGTTCTCCACTCCTGAAGCAACAATTTATTTGCTCCTCTTGTCCTTCACAAAACACTCGTTCATTGTGCGCAAGCCGGTGATAGTTCGATCTGATATTTGGATTGAATTGATTACAGTTACGCTGCGAATGCACGATCCAATACCACATGCTGTGAATCATGCCCAAACTGGAGGCGGTCACAACGATCATATGGGAGACAACCTAGCATAGACTCTCCTTGCCAATCAAGTCGAGCGTCTTGATCACGGGTGCCTCCATTCAAATTTACATGGGCAGATACACTAGCCTCGGAATCATGATTGTCAAAACTGTCACAACCATCGCATATGTTTGCTTGCTTTTCTTTGTTCCACACTCTCCAGAATAGCCGTAACAAGTGCTGAGAACATTACTCTATTTTTTCCTCTCTATCTGATGCAAAGTCTTCCATCTTAATAGGTACTGATGTGGAAATTTTTGCATAGGCGGGAAGCAAACACCAGTCACCAAGTTGCCAATTAGCATGAGTGAGACAAAAGTGTCAATTTTTTAAGGTCTTGCTGCTCTGCAGGTGTAGTTGGTGATTAGGAACCACCGTCTGGACCAGCTGCAGCAATCCAGGTTACAACTAGAGATTTGATTTCCACATTACTTATTGTAGCTTCTGTACGCCCTGCTTTGTGTGTTCCTTGCAACCATTGAGCATCCCCGAAAACTGCAGATGTAATGCCACGGACACGCTGACCTGGATAATAAGGATAGTCCTCATCTTCTATTAGATTATGACATATAGGGATTAGACCTCTGGGATCAGCCCTCTTTATCTTGCACTTTGCGTTGTCATCAAACTGGACTGTTACATTTTGGACCACATCTTCAACCCTTCCCAACCATGGCCCATATATAACATGATCTCCAACTGCAAAGGGGAATAATCTTACCAGATGCTCTGTTATCGAACTGAAACAAATAACGTTAGCATCAACTGTCATCTAGTAAATCTATAAAAGGTAAGCATGCATCAAGGACAATTTTCTATGCATCGCCATGTTGTTTCACTTCATCTGTTTCAACTACTATTTCTACCATAATTTCACCCTTATCCTTTTTGCTGCACGTCAGATTTGGAACCCAAGAAGCCGACCCAACAACATTACATGAAATGTTTACAGTTTCAATTCGGTCATCACTTTTGCTGTGGTTTCCAACAAACTCGGATATATTATGTTGACCATGGTATCTAAGATCTCATCTTGATAGGATGAAGAACCACCAGAAACAATACTTTCGTTATTTCTCAGAGCAAAGTGTAATCAAGGCGCTTCAAAACAAAGGCCTTTGCATCACTGTGAGAAGTTGAACTGGATTTAATGGAGGCCTCCAAGAGAGGATAACAACAAGAAGGGCAGCATAATATACAGAAATAAATTGCCAGACTTTGGTTGCTGATAATGTTTCAAATTGTGCTTGTGCAGGACTAGGAGCTTTGAAGTTTGCTGCTGCCTTTTGAAGAGCTAGAGAATAAATTACACAAATTTAAACAACACATTAATGATTTCTTCTTCAAAACAGGGTTTTGAAGAAGAATCAATCTCTGACATGAGACAGAGTCTAACATCGGCTCCATTTGGGATGGCAGCTGCAGCTTCCTGGAGGTGCCAAGAACCGCAGAACTTTGGGAGAGCAGACAGTGCCTCCACCACTGGGCAATGGAGTCCATTTTACATAAATCAACACAACTGAAGACTTATTTTCACACTGAAACTGAACTCAAACAAACTAAAATCCAAATGAAACAAGATGCTGCCCTTATGGCTGCTTATTTATTTACAAAACCTACTCTAATCTGCTGTACAAACACTAGATCAGGTAATCCTAAAATGCCAAATTAGCCATTTAAGTAAACCTGAAAATGAAACCGCTTGAGAATGCTGCCACGAGGTCACAGATGTCACAGATGTAGTAGCTGGCAGCCCTTCATGCATGTGCTGACCCTGGTCACGGAAAAGACAGCCTGATTTGTCCATCAAACTAAGAAACATGTCCATATATGCCGCAATAGGATCACGGAAGCCGGACTCTGTTGGCTGCCCCAACTCTGCAAGACATACTTCCAGCTGCACATTGTCAATGTAAACCTCTATAGGCAAGTCTGTTATTGTTTGTTGTGAAGGAGGAAGGATTTCCAAGAACTTTTTAGGGTCTTGGAAATCATAAGACTGGATCTGCTCATCTAAATCTTGAATCTCCTTCTCGATTCTTTCAACAAGTAACTCACAGACGCTAGGATGATAATTCGGAGATTTCAAACATTAAAGGAAAAAACTTAAAACTTCTTCATTAATTTCAATATCCACTAAGCATTCTCTAAATTCGTTTAGAGCTTCACACAGTGCAGGGTTTGCCACATACCCTTCCATTGTATGAGTGAATTAACAGGCACTGGAATGTCTGGATCAAGTTGGAGTTGCCAGGTGAATGCTTCAGCCTGCATAAGTGTCTGATCGTTGTTCACCATCAACAATCAGATCTGAACTTGATATATGTACTGGGGTAAAGTGTCAATGAAGCGCTATGTTCACAAGCTCACGGAGATCGACT
>APFE030244060.1:98350-115957 GCA_000404065.3 Pinus taeda
GGCATCAGCATAGACTCCTACCTTGCCCCAAAGACCCACCTGCAAAAACTGAGCTCAATCCCCGCACCCTGAATTGCACTCCCTCCAATTGCCACCAAAAAACCCAAAAACTTTAAATCAACCCCCTTATCAATTTACTAGCCTAAAATCCTTGTTCCTAATTGTTGTCAGCTTATTATATTGAAAGATCTACCGAATCTGACCCGAGAGAGCCTTCTCATACCTCGTAGGGCTAGCTACGAGGTGAAATGGTTTGATGTAGCCTTGAGAGTTTGTCTATCTCAGCCTAGGTGAATTCCAAGCGCTAACAGGTTCCACAAGTTCTTCTTGGGGGTTTAAAAATGGTGCATGGCAATGGAAAAAACACTTGGTCAAGATTAGAGCCAAGTACAAGGCAAGACAAGCTAAACATCACCATGCCGACAGTGTTTGGGGTGAGAAGAATTTCAAGTTGTTTAAGTTTCCTTTGATTAATGAACGAAGAGGGAATATGTTTGTTCCTTCAAGGACAATTTTTTGTTCTAAAAATTTTGTGAAATTGCAACAAGATGGTACCTACAATAGCAAGACAAGGTCTCTAGAATAAAGGAAAATATCAATTTTCATGAAAATATCAAATTGTTGAATTCAGGAAAATTCCAGTGGGTTGAGACTAGAAGGGTGAGGGGGTTGTACCCTCATCTAATTATTAACTAATAAAGAGCTATTGGGGTCCAAAATCTTCCAGTGGGGAGGAGTGATATGGTGGATCAAAATTATGTGTTAGGCCAGGAGGTAACTTCTCAAATGAATTGCGTTTATTCATTAAAATTACTCATGGTTATATACATGAGGGAGTGAATCTTGGGATTCACCTCCCAATGGCTCTTTAATTTTCCATTATTGACTATTTACATTATTTACAAGTGTTCACCCAATCCCGATGACTAGGTGTCAACATTCCCCGCTTAATCTGAAGGGTTGTTGGTGAGTCCAAGCATCATTCTGAATCTTTCAAGCTTTTCTCTTCCAAGAAATTTGGTGAATATGTATGCAATCTACTCATTAGTGGAACAATGGCGTAGATGGATTGTATTGGCCTCAACATGATGTCGAATCAAATGATATTTTGTATTGATGTGCTTCATTCAATCATGGAACTTTGTGTTCTTGGCCAACTTTATTGGAGAGGTGTTGTGAATCATGAGTGGAGTTGAATGTACTTGTTTTACCTGCAAATATTCCAGAATTTTCATGAGCCACACAATTTCTTTTGTTGCCTCAACTGCTGCCACATATTCTGCCTCTGTTGTGGAATCTGTTGGAACTGATTTTTTGTGTGATCTTCAGGAGACAGCTCCTGGTCCAAGACTCATAGCATAACCTAAAGTAGATACCCAGTTTCTTTGTCTCCATCGAAGTCTAAATCAAAGTATTCAATCAAGCTGAAGTCGCCCACCTGTGTATACTTGAGTCAAAATTCTTGGGTTCCCTTCAAGTACTTTAGAACTCTTTTTGCAATAGACAAATGTCCCTCACAAGGATTTTACATAAACCTGGAGAGGATTCCAACAGCAAATGAAATATCTGGTCTGGTAGTAGTCAAGTAGTTGAGACTTCCTACAAGTTCTCTATACTTTGTTGCATCCTCAAATTATTTTCCTTCAATGGATGTGAGGTTTAAGTTTTGTTCCATTGGAGTAGTCATAGGATTGCATTCAGCCATGCCAAACCTATTCAACAGATCTCCAATGTATTTATTTTGAGAGAGGAATATATACTTTGGATGTTGAGTTACTTCAATACCAAGATAGTAGTGAACATAGCCCAAGTTAGTCATTTCAAAACATTTCCTAAATTCCTTCTTTATGGATGCAATGTAGCTCTCATTATTCTCTGTCATCAAAATATCAACTACATATACCACAAGATATACAACCTTTTTTCCAAACTTCTTGACAAACAAACTTGCATCATCAAGATCATAATGTTTGAAGTTGAGTTTCAGAAGAGGCTCAATTAACTTTTCATACGAAGCTCGCGGTGCTTTCTTGAGGCCATACAAGGATTTCACAAGTTTGCATACTTTATGTTCATGTACCTTCACAAAAACTTCTTAAAGCTGGGACATAAAAATATTCTCTTTCATATCTCCATTCAATAAAGTAGTTTTTACATCCATTTGATGGACTTTCCATCCATTCTGAGCTGCTAGGGAAAAGAGTGTAGATGGTAGCCCATTTTTTTGTGGGGAAAAATTCTCCTCATAATCAACCCCTTCCTTCTGTGCAAAACCTTTTTCCACAACCCTGGCTTTATGCTTTTCAAGTGAGCCATCAACTTTATACTTGTTGTTGTAGACCCACTTTCAGCCAATTGGTTTGGTTCCCAATGGAGGATCAACCAGCTTCTAAGTTCCATTATTTATCAAGGCATCATACTCCTTTTGCATCAATTCTTTCCATTCATCATGAGAAGCAACTTCTTTGAAGGAAGTTGGTTCAAAATCTATAGAAAAATTCAGTTCACAATAATAATAAACATCCATATTAACAGGGGAATGAGAATCATCTACATCACCTCCATTTTTCGTCATTGAATTTCTTGTTCCTGTCTTTCCAACCTCATCAGGATGAACACTTTCAAATGTTTTTGTGATCCACTTTGGTGGACCTTTCTGATATGGTCTAGGCTTCTTTGTTGACTGAGTTGGGATTGAATCAAGATTGAGTCTCCCAATTTTGTCAATCACATCACTCAAAGTATCTGTTGGGTGTGGAGCCTGATTATCTTTTGTATTCAAAGGTATCACTACATTGGACCCCAGTTCGAAATGGGGCGGAAACATTGCCTGTAAAATATTCGCTGCAAGGGGGTCCAGGGGGTGGCTACGACCTTTAAAGAGCCCACCCTGGTGGAGGGTTTCGAGGGCGGTGCCCCTGAAGCTAAAAACAGATGTAAAATTTCCTTGTAAAAGTATAGTAATTTCTAGTCAATCTAGGTTGTTCATTAATTGGATGATCTGACGGCAGAAATTATGTTTAGTTTAGGGTTTTTTTCCCTAGAAGGAAACCCCTCACTATATATGAGGGAATTGTATTGCGTCTATGTAGATCTGTATTCTGAGTGAGAAAGAGAGAGGAGATTGAGAGCGAAGAGGGTGTTACAGCGGATCTATTGTAGCTTGTATCTCTTCATTTCGCTAGATAATAGAAAGGAAGGACTGGCTATTCGGGGTGGATGTAGCCCAAACTGGGTGAACCACGTATATCTGTGTCTCTCTTGTTTTATGCGTTTTCTGTGTTTATATTTCTGCAATATTTTTGTGTTACATTGCTCCGTAATATATAATTTTCTAACAGTATCATCAGTGGTTGGAGCTTCATTTGGGGGAGAGAGTGCTTCAGAAGAAGATTCCATAGATTGATCCATTATAGGTATCCCCCATTCAAGATGTGGAATCTGATTATCAAATTCTTGAAATGATTTTGCATGTATGAATATATCCAAGCGATCAAGTTGCCACTCAACAACATTGTCAGCTTTGGAATATTCAAGAAAGATTACATATCTAGATACAACAAATTTTTTATTAAATTCATCATAGAGATGGTATGCTTTGGAGGCTTTTGAATACCCCAAGAAGATACGCTTATGACTCCTTGCACCAAGTTTGTTTTTATGTACTTTTGGCATCAAGGAATAATAGGTGGAACCAAAGACCCTGAGATGCTTTATCGAAGGAATTCGCCATACCACATTTCATAAGGAGTCTTGTTTATAATAGCATTAGATGGACATATATTCTTTACATATATAGCACATAGAATTGCATCATCCCAAAACATCAATTTTACATTCTTGAAAAACATCATGGAACGTACCATATTTAGGATTATCCTATTCATTCTTTCAGCTACTCCATTATTTTGGGTATTATAAGGCACAACCGTTTGATGTTTGATTCCATGTTGGTGAAGATAGTTTTCAAATTCATTTGAAGTGTATTCTTTTCTATTATCAGTGAGAATAGAGCCAATGTGAGATTGTGTGTCATTTTCAATCCATATATGAAAGTTCTTGAATGTTTGAAAAGAATCAGATTTGTTCTTCAATAAATAAACCCGACGCATTCTGGTGTAGTCTTCAATAAATGTCATCATATATTTATTTACATTTGCAGAGGGAACAAGCATTGGAATGCATAAACCTGAATGAATGGGTTGAAGTTTTCTATGTGCTCTGGAATGCGAATCATGAGAATACTATTTACTATGCTTTCCTAAAATGCAAGCATCACATTGCTTAAGTTTCCTAGGAATTGTAAGCAAACCAGTAACACCATTTTTCTTCAACAAGCAAAGGTTGTCATAGTTCAAGTGTCCAAATCTAGCATGCCATAATAGACTTGATGGAAATGAACCTTCATCATAATGAGAACTGTACGAGAAATTTTGTGCACGAGTAGAGGTACCTTGCAGCTTGAGAAGTCTTTCTTCTTCTATCCCCATCATGACAAGTGAGTGATCTGATGTTTTTCTCACCTCAATCTTGCAAGAAAACATATGAATGGATTTCCCTTGTTGGTGGATGTGGACCAAGGACAACAAGTTTCTCCTCAACTATGGGAGATATAAAACATATGTAGAAGAAAGTCTGGAAAACCAGGCAATTTGAACCTGATTGTGCCAAGCCCTGATGACGATAGTTTTGATTTGTCTACAAAATATACTGCTCCATCAACACTCTTAGTAAATTCTTCAAAAAAATATTTTCTAAAATTCATTTGGAAATTTTCTCTTAAATCAAGCAACCAATCAGTTTTCCAAGAAGAAAGTGAAGCATTAAATGAGTCTTTATTTACTCCAATATTACAATGTGCCACAACATAGTGATCAGATTTAGATGCCTTCCCTTTCTCTTTATCATTGGTTTTACCTTTGGGTTGATTTATTTCCTACTCGGTTCTATCCCAAGCCAACTTGTATGTGGATGCATCATGTGATCCATGTCTATTACAACGTATGCAATGAATATTGGACTTTTCTCCTTGAGAGTATCTGCCCCCACTTCCTCTTCGACCACCTCTTCCTTTGGAAGAATCTTGAGCATGATTATTTTATCTACGTGCAAGACACATATCTTCTTCAAAATACTGAGTTGCCTTCCTACCATACGCTGCTCCCTCCCACTCGACCCCTCCTCCATACGTTTTTTTTATCGACTACTCTGCACAGTACCGCTACCACCTCCTCCCTTAGTTAATACCTCTACCATTCAACCTTTCCCCATATAATCCCTCCCATCATACCACCTTCCCCAAGTAATAACTCCCTAAAATATTACATCTATGGTGTTTCTGCAACCGATGGTTTACACTGGTATGTAAAACTTCAACGCGGTCATAGTGACATAAAAAATTGACATATTCCAAAACTAAATACTATCAAAGTCACAATGCCTTCCACAACACCAAGCTCCCGCTTGCATACCTATAGGCAATGCACAAACTCGATCCTCGTTATTCAATAATCTCCCATATACTTCCAATGTACAACAAATAAAATAAAACTAGACCTCGCAGTCTATTTTCAATGCAGCTCTGGGAATTTTAATGCACAAAGGATGAGCAGATATGACAAACTACAAAAATGGCAGAAGGGATTTACAAGGGAAGAAAGGGATGCCAAAAATAGGGCTAGCTCTCGTACTATGACAAGCCAAGAGGTAACTCTTCAAATGAATTACATTTATTCATTAAGATTACTCATGGTTATATACATGAGGGAGTGACTCTTGGTCTTCACCTCCCGATGGTTCTTTATTTTCCATTATTTACTATTTAAATTATTTACAAGTGTCCACCCACCCCCAATGATTAGGTGTCAACAATATGCTCGAAAATAAAAGTTTTCAAAATGGCTCGAAATGTAAACAACTGTGTAGATCTCCTCATTCTGAATTCAGTGCAACTTGTTTCATGAAAAACAAATGTCGTATGCCCCCAGAAATGAGTTATGTTCATTTGTGGAAACCAATAAAATATGGTTTTTGACAATGCAGGGTTTCCCAGTTAACTGTTTGTATAGGTGGTTGGGTAGGGAGATTGGGTTCCATGGGTGAATGGTACTGTGACACTTGGAAAGTTCTTATTGGCTATGAGTTGGCATATTTTTATTGGAGGATGACTTGTTTGAGGTGGACCAACTACAGGTTGCCACATGGCCCAACCAGAGGTTGCCATGTGGCACCTCGATGGCCACCAAAATATTGGTAAAGGTCTAAATGGCACCCCAGGGATTTGAAACCACAACCTCCAAGCAAGCAGCCAACACTTTTACCATTGCACCATTGCATTATCACTTGACATAAAAACAATGTCTCATGTATTTAACGTTGGTGAAAGGTGCGTGTTTTTTTTGGAGGGGGGGGGGTGGGGGGGGCTAAGCCCTAGCCCCTAGCCACCCCTGCACCACAGGACCGCGGGAGGGAAGTTGAGGGCTAGGGCCTAGCCCAACCCGCATGGCCAATACACAACAAGATGACCTCCATCAATAAATGAGAACCAAGTCACAGGGGCTAGTTGAGGGTCACAAAAACCCTACATGACCATAAGCAGAAGTGCCAGAGGAGCCAAAAGAAAGGATCCAGCCTGAGGGTACTAGCCCCAGGTTATATGCACAGTAACATGACCAAGGGTGTGCACCAGGTAGGGGGCTAGACAACAACCCCAAAAGTCATCCCTAACCACAGTCACATGGCCACCATGTGGCTATATTTTTCATGATTGGGGCTTAATGGCACCCTTAACGGTCCTACAATTTCACTGATCGAGCGGGAATTGTGCTAGGTTTAGCACGTCATTTTCGTGTTTGGGGCACATCAGCTGGGTTTTGGCCAAATTGTGGGATGGTTAGTTGCAGAACTTGGGAAAAGGAGGAAAGAGGCATTACTTTCTCATTTTTTGGTCTTTTTTGGGGCAGAAAGAGGCTATACATGGGTTTTTGATAGCTTTGAAGCCATTGGAGATGTTATTGAATCTAATGTAGCACTGTAACTTTATTTAATCAATATTTTCATGAGAATAATGATATAGACCTAACTATTGGAAGTTGGACCAAGAGATGTAGCCCAGGAGAGGTGAACTCCATCACTTGTTATTTTGTGTTTACTATTATGGCGGTATTTTCTGCAATATTCTACAAATTATGAAGTTTAAATTCATGTTTATGTGTTTATGAATTTGACATAAGAGCCTTAAAATCTCAAATTTAATCACTTGCACTCCTACATAATCCTCAAGCAGTTTCATATACAGATCATTAGGCCCATACCTGATAGAGAAATGTCATGACAATGGAGATGTTCAAATCAAGACCATTGATGAGGAAGGTATTCCATTGCTTGTCAATGGCTACAGGTTGAAGGTATATAGAAAACCTATGTCTAAGGAATAATTAATCAACACAATCAACGAAGAGGTTAATGTGATTAGAAGTGTCATAGTTTCCAGTCCACAACATTTCTAGATAATTTTTTTGAAAAAAGAAAAAAGAGAAGAAATAAAATAAAAGGCTTGGATGAAAACCTTTATGAGGCATCTGAGGCCAACTCTTGGGTTGAAAATCTCTCTGATGCAACCTAGGAGCAAAAAGGAGAAGAGAAATAATAAAGATCCATGGTTGAAAACCTCTCTTGAGGCACCTAGGTTAGGCATCCAAGTTGAAAACCTCCTATGAGGTAGCTTGTGCATCTTCAAGAAAAAAGAGAAAAAAAAGGAAAAGAAAAAAACAAAGGAAATACATGGGAAATGAATCTACGCATGTCTGTTATTTTTTTTTTCATTTTGCAGGATTGAAGACAGTGGAATATTCCATAGCTACAGGGATAGCATGTTAGAAAATTATATATTACGGAGCAATGGAACACATGAAATAATGCAGAAATATAAACACAGAAAACGTACAAAACAAGAGAGACACAGATATACGTGGTTCACCTAGTTTGGGCTACGTCCACCCCGAACAGCCAGTCCTTCCTTTCTATTATCCAGCAAAATGAAGAGACACAACCTACAGCATATCCGTTGTAATATCCTTTGTCTTCTCTCACAGTCTCACCTCTCTGTTTCTCGCTCACACTGAATACACATCTATCTCACAGCCTCAAATACAATGCCCTCATACAAAGAGAGGGGGTGCCTTCTAGGGCAAAAAACCGTAAACTAAACATAAGTTCTACCGTCAGATCATCTGCCTAATGAACGACCCAGATTGACTAGAAATTACTATACTTTTACAAGGAAATTTTACAGTTGTATTTAGCTTTTCTCTTCCAAGAAATTTGGTGAATATGTA
Organism: Pinus taeda; assembly: GCA_000404065.3. NCBI lineage: Eukaryota > Viridiplantae > Streptophyta > Pinopsida > Pinales > Pinaceae > Pinus > Pinus taeda. Next base: position 106,687 of record APFE030244060.1, read on the forward strand.
TGAAATCTACTCATTAGTGGAACAATGGTGTAGATGGAGTGTATTGGCCTCAACATGATGTCGAATCAAATGATATTTTGTATTGATGTGCTTCGTTCAATCATGGAACTTTGGGTTCTTGGCCAACTTTATTGGAGAGGTGTTGTGAATCATGAGTGGAGTTGAATGTACTTGTTTTACCTGCAAATATTCCAAAATTTTCATGAGCCACACAATTTCTTTTGTTGCCTCAACTGCTGCCACATATTATGCCTCTGTTGTGGAATCTATTGGAACTAATTTTTTGTGTGATCTTCAGGAGACAGCTCCTGGTCCAAGACTCATAGCATAACCTAAAGTAGATACCCAGTTTCTTTGTCTCCATCAAATTCTAAATCAAAGTATTCAATCAAGCTGAAGTCGCCCACCTGTGTATACTTGAGTCCAAATTCTTGGGTTCCCTTCAAGTACTTTAGAACTCTTTTTGCAATAGACAAATGTCCCTCACAAGGATTTTACATAAACCTGGAGAGGATTCCAACAGCAAATGAAATATCTGGTCTGGTAGTAGTCAAGTAGTTGAAACTTCCTACAAGTTCTCTATACTTTGTTGCATCCTCAAATTATTTTCCTTCAATGGATGTGAGGTTTAAGTTTTGTTCCATTGCAGTAGTCATAGGATTGCATTCAGCCATGCCAAACCTATTCAACAGATCTCCAATGTATTTATTTTGAGAGAGGAATATATACTTTGGATGTTGAGCTACTTCAATACCAAGATAGTAGTGAACATAGCCCAAGTTAGTCATTTCAAAGCATTTCCTAAATTCCTTCTTTATGGATGCAATGTAGCTCTCATTATTCTCTGTCATCAAAATATCAACTACATATACCACAAGATATACAACCTTTTTTCCAAACTTCTTGACAAATAAACTTGCATCATCAAGATCATAATGTTTGAAGTTGAGTTTCAGAAGAGGCTCAATTAACTTTTCATACGAAGCTCGCGGTGCTTTCTTGAGGCCATACAAGGATTTCACAAGTTTGCATACTTTATGTTCATGTACCTTCACAAAAACTTCTTAAAGCTGGGACATAAAAATATTCTCTTTCATATCTCCATTCAATAAAGTAGTTTTTACATCCATTTGATGGACTTTCCATCCATTCTGAGCTGCTAGGGAAAAGAGTGTAGATGGTAGCCCATTTTTTTGTGGGGAAAAATTCTCCTCATAATCAACCCCTTCCTTCTGTGCAAAACCTTTTTCCACAACCCTGGCTTTATGCTTTTCAAGTGAGCCATCAACTTTATACTTGTTGTTGTAGACCCACTTTCAGCCAATTGGTTTGGTTCCCAATGGAGGATCAACCAGCTTCTAAGTTCCATTATTTATCAAGGCATCATACTCCTTTTGCATCAATTCTTTCCATTCATCATGAGAAGCAACTTCTTTGAAGGAAGTTGGTTCAAAATCTATAGAAAAATTCAGTTCACAATAATAATAAACATCCATATTAACAGGGGAATGAGAATCATCTACATCACCTCCATTTTTCGTCATTGAATTTCTTGTTCCTGTCTTTCCAACCTCATCAGGATGAACACTTTCAAATGTTTTTGTGATCCACTTTGGTGGACCTTTCTGATATGGTCTAGGCTTCTTTGTTGACTGAGTTGGGATTGAATCAAGATTGAGTCTCCCAATTTTGTCAATCACATCACTCAAAGTATCTGTTGGGTGTGGAGCCTGATTATCTTTTGTATTCAAAGGTATCACTACATTGGACCCCAGTTCGAAATGGGGCGGAAACATTGCCTGTAAAATATTCGCTGCAAGGGGGTCCAGGGGGTGGCTACGACCTTTAAAGAGCCCACCCTGGTGGAGGGTTTCGAGGGCGGTGCCCCTGAAGCTAAAAACAGATGTAAAATTTCCTTGTAAAAGTATAGTAATTTCTAGTCAATCTAGGTTGTTCATTAATTGGATGATCTGACGGCAGAAATTATGTTTAGTTTAGGGTTTTTTTCCCTAGAAGGAAACCCCTCACTATATATGAGGGAATTGTATTGCGTTTATGTAGATCTGTATTCTGAGTGAGAAAGAGAGAGGAGATTGAGAGCGAAGAGGGTGTTACAGTGGATCTATTGTAGCTTGTATCTCTTCATTTCGCTAGATAATAGAAAGGAAGGACTGGCTATTCGGGGTGGATGTAGCCCAAACTGGGTGAACCACGTATATCTGTGTCTCTCTTGTTTTATACGTTTTCTGTGTTTATATTTCTGCAATATTTTTGTGTTACATTGCTCCGTAATATATAATTTTCTAACAGTATCATCAGTGGTTGGAGCTTCATTTGGGGGAGAGAGTGCTTCAGAAGAAGATTCCATAGATTGATCCATTATAGGTATCCCCCATTCAAGATGTGGAATCTGATTATCAAATTCTTGAAATGATTTTGCATGCCTGAATATATCCAAGCGATCAAGTTGCCACTCAACAACATTCTCAGCTTTGGAATATTCAAGAAAGATTACATATCTAGATATAACAAATTTTTAATTAAATTCATCATAGAGATGGTATGCTTTGGAGGCTTTTGAATACCCCAAGAAGATACGCTTATGACTCCTTGCACCAAGTTTGTTTTTATGTACTTTTGGCATCAAGGAATAATAGGTGGAACCAAAGACCCTGAGATGCTTTATCGAAGGAATTCGCCATACCACATTTCATAAGGAGTCTTGTTTATAATAGCATTAGATGGACATATATTCTTTACATATATAACACATAGAATTGCATCATCCCAAAACATCAATTTTACATTCTTGAAAAACATCATGGAATGTACCATATTTAGGATTATCCTATTCATTCTTTCAGCTACTCCATTATTTTGGGTATTATAAGGCACAACCATTTGATGTTTGATTCCATGTTGGTGAAGATAGTTTTCAAATTCATTTGAAGTGTATTTTTTTCTATTATCAGTGAGAATAGAGCCAATGTGAGATTGTGTGTCATTTTCAATCCATATATGAAAGTTCTTGAATGTTTGAAAAGAACCAGATTTGTTCTTCAATAAATAAACCCGACGCATTCTGGTGTAGTCTTCAATAAATGTCATCATATATTTATTTACATTTGCAGAAGGAACAAGCATTGGAATGCATAAACCTGAATGAATGGGTTGAAGTTTTCTATGTTCTCTGGAATGCGAATCATGAGAATACTATTTACTATGCTTTCCTAAAATGCAAGCATCACATTGCTTAAGTTTCCTAGGAATTGTAAGCAAACCAGTAACACCATTTTTCTTCAACAAGCAAAGGTTGTCATAGTTCAAGTGTCCAAATCTAGCATGCCATAATAGACTTGATGGAAATGAACCTTCATCATAATGAGAACTGTATGAGAAATTTTGTGCATGAGTAGAGGTACCTTGCAGCTTGAGAAGTCTTTCTTCTTCTATCCCCATCATGACAAGTGAGTGATATGATGGTTTTCTCACCTCAATCTTGCAAGAAAACATATGAATGGATTTCCCTTGTTGGTGGATGTGGACCAAGGACAACAAGTTTCTCCTCAACTATGGGAGATATAAAACATATGTAGAAGAAAGTCTGGAAAACCAGGCAATTTGAACCTGATTGTGCCAAGCCCTGATGAGGATAGTTTTGATTTGTCTACAAAATATACTGCTCCATCAACACTCTTAGTAAATTCTTCAAAAAAATATTTTCTAAAATTCATGTGGAAATTTTCTCTTAAATCAAGCAACCAATCAGTTTTCCAAGAAGAAAGTGAAGCATTAAATGAGTCTTTATTTACTCCAATATTACAATGTGCCACAACATAGTGATCAGATTCAGATGCCTTCCCTTTCTCTTTATCATTGGTTTTACCTTTGGGTTGATTTATTTCCTACTCAGTTCTATCCCAAGCCAACTTTCATGTGGATGCATCATGTGATCCATGTCTATTACAACGTATGCAATGAATATTGGACTTTTCTCCTTGAGAGTATCTGCCCCCACTTCCTCTTCGACCACCTCTTCCTTTGGAAGAATCTTGAGCATGATTATTTTATCTACGTGCAAGACACATATCTTCTTCAAAATACTGAGTTGCCTTCCTACCATATGCTGCTCCCTCCCACTCAACCCCTCCTCCATACGTTTTTTTTATCGACTACTCTGCACAGTACTGCTACCACCTCCTCCCTTAGTTAATACCTCTACCATTCAACCTTTCCCCATATAATCCCTCCCATCATACCACCTTCCCCAAGTAATAACTCCCTAAAATATTACATCTATGGTGTTTCTGCAACCGGTGGTTTACACTGGTATGTAAAACTTCAACGTGGTCATAGTGACATAAAAAATTGACATATTCCAAACCTAAATACTATCAAAGTCACAATGCCTTCCACAACACCAAGCTCCCGCTTGCATACCTATAGGCAATGCACAAACTCGATCCTCATTATTCAATAATCTCCCATATACTTTCAATGTACAACAAATAAAATAAAACTAGACCTCGCAGTCTATTTTCAATGCAGCTCTGGGAATTTTAATGCACAAAGGATGAGCAGATATGACAAACTACAAAAATGGCAGAAGGGATTTACAAGGGAAGAAAGGGATGCCAAAAATAGGGCTAGCTCTCGTACTATGACAAGCCAGGAGGTAACTCTTCAAATGAATTACATTTATTCATTAAGATTACTCATGGTTATATACATGAGGGAGTGAATCTTGGTCTTCACCTCCCGATGGTTCTTTATTTTCCATTATTTACTATTTAAATTATTTACAAGTGTCCACCCACCCCCAATGATTAGGTGTCAACAATATGCTCGAAAATAAAAGTTTTCAAAATGGCTCGAAATGTAAACAACTGTGTAGATCTCCTTATTCTGGATTCAGTGCAACTTGTTTCATGAAAAACAAATGTTGTATGCTCCCAGAAATGAGTTATGTTCATTTGTGGAAACCAATAAAATATGGTTTTTGACAATGCAGGGTTTCCCAGTTAATTGTTTGTATAGGTGGTTGGGTAGGGATATTGGGTTCCATGGGTGAATGGTACTGTGACACTTGGAAAGTTCTTATTGGCTATGAGTTGGCATATTTTTATTGGAGGATGACTTGTTTGAGGTGGACCAACTACAGGTTGCCACATGGCCCAACCAGAGGTTGCAATGTGGCACCTCGATGGCCACCAAAATATTGGTAAAGGTCTAAATGGCACCCCAGGGATTTGAAACCACAACCTCCAAGCAAGCAGCCAACACTTTTACCATTGCAGCATTGCATTATCACTTGACATAAAAACAATGTCTCATGTATTTAAGGTTGGTGAAAGGTGCGTTTTTTTTTTGGAGGGGGGGGGGCTAAGCCCTAGCCCCTAGCCACCCCTGCACCACAGGACTACGGGAGGGAAGTTGAGGGTTAGTGCCTAGCTCAACGCGCATGGCCAATACAAAACAAGATGACCTCCATCAAGAAATGAGAACCAAGTCACAGGGGCTAGTTGAGGGTCACAAAAACCCTACATGACCATAAGCAGAAGTGCCAGAGGAGCCGAAAGAAAGGATCCAGCCTCAGGGTACTAGCCCCAGGTTATATGCGCAGTAACATGACCAAGGGTGTGCACCAGGTAGGGGGCTAGACAGCAACCCCAAAATTCGTCCCTAACCACAGTCACATGGCCACCATGTGGCTATATTTTTCATGATTGGGGCTTAATGGCACCCTTAACGGTCCTACAATTTCACTGATCGAGCGGGAATTGTGCTAGGTTTAGCACGTCATTTTCGTGTTTGGGGCACATCAGCTGGGTTTCGGCCAAATTGTGGGATGGTTAGTTGCAAAACTTGGGAAAAGGAGGAAAGAGGCATTACTTTCTCATTTTTTGGTCTTTTTTGGGGCAGAAAGAGGCTATACATGGGTTTTTGATAGCTCTGAAGCAATTGGAGATGTTATTGAATCTAATGTAGCACTATAACTTTATTTAATCAATATTTTCATGAGAATAATGATATAGGCCTAACTATTGGAAGTTGGACCAAGAGATGTAGCCTAGGAGAGGTGAACTCCTTCATCACTTGTTATTTTGTGTTTACTATTATGGCGGTATTTTCTGCAATATTCTACAAATCATGAAGTTTAAATTCATGTTTATGTGTTTATGAATTTGACATAAGAGCCTTAAAATCTCAAATTTAATCACTTGCACTCCTACATAATCCTCAAGCAGTTTCATATACAGATCATTAGGCCCATACCTGATAGAGAAATGTCATGACAATGGAGATGTTCAAATCAAGACCATTGATGAGGAAGGTATTCCATTGCTTGTCAATGGCTACAGGTTGAAGGTATATCGAAAACCTATTTCTAAGGAATAATTAATCAACACAATCAACAAAGAGGTTAATGTGATTAGAAGTGTCATAGTTTCCAGTCCACAACATTTCTAGATAATTTTTTTGAAAAAAGAAAAAAGAGAAGAAATAAAATAAAAGGCTTGGATGAAAACCTTTATGAGGCATCTGAGGCCAACTCTTGGGTTGAAAACCTCTCTGAGGCAACCTAGGAGCAAAAAGGAGGAGAGAAATAATAAAGATCCATGGTTGAAAACCTCTCTTGAGGCACCTAGGTTAGGCATCCAAGTTGAAAACCTCCTATGAGGTAGCTTGTGCATCTTCAAGAAAAAAGAGAAAAAAAAGGAAAAGAAAAAAACAAAGGAAATACATGGGAAATGAATCTACGCATGTCTGTTATTTTTTTTTTCATTTTGCAGGATTGAAGACAGTGGAATATTCCATAGCTACAGGGCTAGCATGTTAGAAAATTATATATTACGGAGCAATGGAACACATGAAATAATGCAGAAATATAAACACAGAAAACGCACAAAACAAGAGAGACACAGATATACGTGGTTCACCCAGTTTGGGCTACGTTCACCCCGAACAGCCAGTCCTTCCTTTCTATTATCCAGCAAAATGAAGAGACACAACCTACAGCAAATCCGCTGTAATATCCTCTGTCTTCTCTCACAGTCTCACCTCTCTGTTTCTCGCTCACATTGAATACACATCTATCTCACATCCTCAAATACAATGCCCTCATACAAAGAGAGGGGTTGCCATCTAGGGCAAAAAACCCTAAACTAAACATAAGTTTTACCGTCACATCATTCGCCTAATGAACGGCCCAGATTGACTAGAAATTACTATACTTTTACAAGGCAATTTTATAGCTGTTTTTAGCTTCGGGGGTGCCGCCCCCCCTGGACCCCCCCTGCAGCGAATATTTTACGGGCGGCGTTGCCGCCCCCATTTTGAACTGGGGTCCAATGTGGCGGTACTTTTGAATATAGAAGATAATCAAGCTCCACACCCAACAGCTTCGCCTATTTCAACGCACGTTAACTGGTTCGGCAGCAAAGTGGTATATTGAACTACCTAGAGCTTCATTTGATAACTTCAATACCCTAGCCACAACATTTTTAACCCATTTTCAATTACCTATCAGGTACGAAACAGGAACTAAGATGCTTACCAATTTCAAACAAACGACAGCCACTCACATATCTAATCATATTCATGAGTGGCGGCGTTGTCGCAGAATGGTAAAAACATATGTTCCTGATCAACTATTGGCTGAATTGTTTATTAAGTCACTGTTACCTGCCATTACAGAAGATGTGGCAAAGGGGGGAGTCGTCACTGAAGAGCAAGTCATTCCTCATGTGCAATATCTAGACTTGATCTATACTCAGTCTGGCATGCTCTACGATAAAATCCCTGACGCTCCTAGACCAGAATTCTCCGTCCCTCCGCCTCCTAAATCAAACAAAGACTCTCATGCCAGCAATGGTGTGATAGGCACGACAAGAACTAAAACCGCAAAGGCCACATCCAAAAAGGCCCGCACAGTTTCGAGTCAAGGTGCAAATGAAGAACTTCTAGCCTCGGAAGTAAATGCTGTGTCAACAGACAAAGGCAAAGAAACCAAGCAACCAGGAGGCAAGAAGAAAAAACAAGGGAAGAAGAAAAACCAGGGAGACTCATCTCCTAGGAAACCTTCTGCAAACCCTTCTGGGAATGTGAAACCCAAAACTTCATGTCATATATGTGACGAGGATCACTGGACACGGGACTATCCATTTAAAGAAGAACTTAGAAAATCTTTCAAAAGTTCAAAAACCTCGGTTGTATTGATAGATCCGTTTCCGAACCCAGGAACGAATATGGTTGCTAACGAAAATGCTTCCTCGTCCCAAGTGTTAATGTTGTCAGTCTCGAAGCAACTAAATGACACTCTTATAACGACAAGGAGTAAAGATTATGGGAATCCACAGATGTTGAACAACAAGGACAATGACCAACCTAGTAGTTCAACAACGACTTCAACAGAAGTCATGCCACCCATCAGTCCTGAATTAACAATAAAACTGCCAAAGGGAGTAGTGCAAAAATCGACGTTTAATCCTCGTGCCCGAGCAGCACAACACTATAATATAGTGGAGGATTTATCTCAATCGCCATCCGCGATGTCAACTCTTGAAGTCTTCCAAAACTGCCCCTCCCAAAAGCAGGCTTTATTATCAGCAATAGGTGGGATTGACCCAACAGATTCCAATCTTGTATCCTTTGATCATAAAGGATATGACCCTCAGTTATCAGCTCAACTAGCTTTCCTCATTCAAGTGAAAGCCCTCAACAAAACTGTTCATAGAAAAATTATTGACGAGGGAGCATCCACATGTATCATGTCGATGAGTTGTTGGAAAACTCTGGGGTCTCCATCTTTGTCGCGATCGTCAACAACATTAAAAGCATTTGATGGACGAACGTACACCCCGTACGGGATACTAAGTAACTTGCAAGTCGAACTGGGGGGAAAAACAGTAGAAATCGATGTTGAAGTCATCGACGGAAACCTTGATTACAACATCCTACTAGGTAGACCCTGGATATATGCCATGGCAGCTGTTGTGTCGACCTACTTCAGGAAAATTGCATTTCCTTCCCAAGGAGGAATTACAATCATCGACCAACAAACTTTTCTCCCCAACAGTTCGCAAGTTACGGGAAGCATTCCAATGATCCACGGAAGCTCTAGCATGCTTCATAATATCAGAGTAGGCCTACTAAAAGACCCTATGTTAATGGGAACCTTTACCCTACCGCCTCCTACCAATTTGGCAGAAGTGGCTAATGTAGGAACCTGCAATATGATATCTTCCATTCAAAAGATGTTAGAAAACGA
>APFE030244062.1:0-10811 GCA_000404065.3 Pinus taeda
CCTTCATATCAATCATAAGGTAGCAAATGATATTCTGACCCTCAGAACATACCCACTCTGCTACAGCACCCATGAGATGATTCCAGGAGGTCTCGCGCAGGCTAAAAAGGGCTTGGATTATCACCACTGGATGCCTTGGACTGTCAGCGGCCCCTCATCCATGATGATCTCCTCTTTCATTTTACTGAAGAAGAATTAGTCTCTGCCTTCAAAGAATCAGATAAATCCATGAAAGAAGCCGAGGCAGAAGACTTGGAGCTCCAAAAATTGGAAATTGAGGACAAAAATGGGAAATGGCTTGATGGAATCAATGAGAAGTATGAGATTCTCAAAATCCAATTCAGGGAGAAGCTGGAAGGCTTTGTCCTGCCCAAATGAGAAGAAAAATACAGAAGGTATTGCCAGGTGAAGGTGTGAGAGTGAAGCATATCAAAAGTGGGGAGGTTGTTCAGGTGCCAGAAGATTGGTTGCCATATTCCTCTTCATGACCATGGCAGATTTTATTGATCAGCTATTCAGTTTTCAAGACATTATGTTTGATAACATCAATGGAATTACGGCGTATAAGGGGAATACATGGACTGCTCTCTGGGCTGGGGATGGTAAGCCTGGGCTTTGGATGAATTCCATTTCTCGAATGGGAGCTCTCTATGTTGTAATTGTGAGGGAGGAGAAACTGCACCAGAGGGAATAAAGGAATCAGAAGAACGAAGAAGAGAAGAAGAAGAGGGGTTTTGAAGAAATATTGCTTGTGATCCCCCGTGTCTGATCACTGCAGAGTTGTTCTATTTCCATCAGATCAGGTGACTGCCAAAGATTTCTATTGGGACGCTGTTTGTATGCCCCCTGGGAGAAGACCCATGAGAAGGTGAAGACCCTTCTTGCAAAAGCCTGTGAGCTTAATCCTTTCATAGGAGAGCCCCGTGTTGTTCTTACTCAGATATACAATTCCCAGGGGAGATATGATGAAGCAGATAAGGAAGCAGAGACAGGGCTGAGGCTAATGTTAGAGTGGGGTACAACTTGGGACAAGAGGATGTCATGGGACGAGTGGATTGCTTGGACAAGGGTGTTACTGATGAAGGCCAAGGAGAAGTCGTGGCCTCACACCTCCTGGGGATCTTGAATTTAGGTCTTGTCAAGTAAGGCCAGAATTTCAGATATTAATGTTATTCTGTAGGTTGGGGGATCTTAAATTTAGGCCTTGTCAAGGCCAGAATATCAGATATTAATGTAATTCTGCAGGTAATAATTTTATTTTTCGCTTAAATTTGCTGTTACATAGTAAAATTTATGAAAACATTTTAATGTAATGGACTCGAAACAAATGTTTGTTCGGAGTGAAATATGCCATGGATGCTTAGAGTGATTTTTATGATGGTCATATTGAATTTAAATTTTCTAATTTTCTTTGATATGTGATGTAGCAGTGTCTGATAAACCACTTGGGGTTTTCATGCATCGATTCAGAACGCTGAAATCCAAGTGTTAAGTTTATTTTATTGGCTTAAAATTATATATATATATTTCATGTCATTCTTGTTTCCATTTTCATTAAGCTCTGGAAACTTTAGTTGTTGCTTTCATTTTAGATTTCACAGAATCTGCATTTTGTTTGTTTTGCACATATTATCCTATGCTTGATGTGCATCTCACTTTTGCTAATTTGATCAATTTTTAAACATTGTTGTTTTATCCTCAATATGTTTATTATTTAAGCTACTAGCTTAAAACAATTAGGTATTCCACACACTGGGTGGCTTGACCGTAATTACTGGTAGAAGGAAGGATCATCTTTCCACTTTGTCTCAACAGGCAAATTACTATAGTGAGGTGAACATTCTCTTTCAATCTGACTGCAAAAAAGGATAACAGTTAAGGCATTTTAAAAGGTCCTCTCAAACTGGGGTTTTCATGATGAAAATCTTTAGTTACATAGCATTTATAGTATTTGAGCTTCAAACAGCTAGAAGCCAACTACTAAAATGGTTGTCTTTAAGAATACTTGCACTTAATTGAAAAAACAAAACATCTAAAACCAGTGATGTTTCATTCATTAATTTTACGGATTGAAAATACTGCTGATTTTTATTTTAAAATTCATCTATAATTTCCTTAAAATATTTCGAAGACAGGCATTGCCCCTTTTACTATTGCCAAAATAATCCACCTTTGCCTTCAATCTTTGCTTCTTGAGGATGCTTTCTTTATTTAATCACTTATGCATTTTGCTGGAAATTTTGAGGATTGAATGCAAGTGGAGATAACACAAGAGGCAAGGACGTATACCAGGAAGTGAGAGGAGAGGATTCATTATATCCATGTCTAGCCCATGTAGGAAGCCATAAAGAAGACACCTGATTCTCCTTCTCACAGTCTCATCTCTTGGTACATTACTTACGAATAAACGAACAATTTTCTTCGCACAATAGTAACATTAGCTGCTAGATGGATAGTTGATATAATTGGCAATATTTGGAGCTTCATATATAATTCACCAAGGCTGCCCCAAGATGAAAGCTCCAATGCCATTTGTTGGATCTCTATATATAATTCACAAACAGCCCCCAATGCTCCAATTGATGTACTCCCAATTAGCTGGATGTTCCCTAAATGATGAACGACCAATGAGCTGGAGATCTGACAGAAATATCCGTCTCACCAACAAGTTTGCTATCTCAACATGCTCATTGTCTATCTCATTAACACCAATCCCTTTCAAGTGAGAGATTGCACATAAAGCTTGCAAAACAACTGCTTTCAAACATCTAAAATTTTGTCTGTTCATCTTTAGGAGTCAAATTTTTTTATGTCATACATCAATGTACAGTTACTGATAAAAAAATGATGGTGTTCTACAACCTGAGTGGTTTCCTTTTTCCTTTTTCAAGGAAAATTATTGCAAATCCTCTATTTGACAAAAAAGAATAGATATCATTTAAAAAAAATATGTAGTACAACCTAAATAAAAAAGAATGGAAATCACATTCTTCAAGGGTATGAAGTAAATACAAATAGATACTCTTTTAGGTATTCCAAAATATCCACTATACAAAGAAATTCTTAATCGTGCTGTTGTTTTTTTCTTTTTCTTTTAACTCAGCCCACCCCTGGCAAGGGATTTATAGCTACCATCTGTAAGTCGACTTCCAAAAGCTCACTTTTCACCAAAATTGCCTGATTCTTGTCTAAGTCAAAGCTTTTTAATTCACAAACTTTTTTCAGCTTCCAAAGGCTCAATTTTCACCAAAATTGCTTACTCCTTGTCCGAGTCAAAACCCTTTGATTCATAATCTCTTTTTACTCATCTTCATAAAGTGTCCTTGTGAAATGTCTTTTATATGGTAATATTAGATGTTCTTATACTGTTGTGGTTACTCTCCGATGCCCTGTCATTATGTTTCGGTGGTTGTTCTCTCTGATCTCGATGTGATTAATTGGTTGAAAAGGAAAAGACTAGCTGTGGGCAACTTCTTGGCTATTCACAAGTTCATCTGATCTTAGTACTTTTATATCAATACAAATATGAGGTCTCCGTTTGCTTTTAAAAATAAGAAATTGTTAGGGTGGCAACCAATGACTATATGGTATCGTTTGTTGCTTGCAGTCCTGTCTACTGTGCTAGACGTCACAGTTGAACACTCCAGATGATTCTCAAGTTATTTTAAAGGTACGCTATCTCATAAAAAATATTATCCAGTGCTTATGACGGTAGGTGGTAACATAAGTCTTGTCATAGATGTTCGATCTAGCTTTAAGAATTATGATGAATATAATCCAATCTTGCAGCATCCAGACCTATGGATAGTTATGTTTGGTTCGACAGTAGATTTTAATATATGTTTGTTTTATGGAAACAGGGAATTTCCATAGACCGTATTCTTGATTTATGCTGATTATTAGCTGTGAATGTGGAGACATGCCATCTGACCAACTATTCTTTATCCCATGAGGTAAGAAAATCAGTAGTTCAGAAGCTCATTAAATAATGGGATTGTTTGACAGGTTGGTGGATTACAATTGATTGGTTCTGTTCAGGATGTATGACCCTACTTGCATTAACAACACAGGTGTTCGTTTCAAGATAGAAATAGCCATGTACAGTGAAACTGGTTCTATTATTAGTTTGTAAAGCTTAAGTGTGACCATGGCAACATTGGCCATCTTAGTTTTCTTGAAGTATCCATGACTTGGTAAAAACTTGAATTATACCAGGTTCGTGGCAACAGGTTGAGGGATTCATCAGATGTTGCAACCTTGAAGCCCTGTGCTCTTACTATTGTAGAAGGTAACCAATAACTCTGCTCCCCCATCTGAACAAGTCAGGGGAGATAGCTAGAAATTTTGTCTTGCCTTTCTTTAAAATATAAATGTTTCTTTAAAATATAAATGTTTTTATCTTAAAAAGGGGTCAGAAATAATGTTAAATCATAATATTAGAAAATTGTTCTCTTGTTCCTTGAAGTGATCTAAACTGAATTTCTACTTGCATACGTGCTTCAAATATATATGCAAAGAAGAATATGCATTTTATACTCAAAGTTTGCATAATACTCTATATATGATTTTCATTTATTTTTCCTTTGCAGAGGACTACACTGAAGAGCATGCAGTTGCACACATCAGAAGATTACTGGACATTGTTGCCTTTACAACATGCTTTGGTTCTTCAGGAAAGCAAGGGGAACCTTGGTCTGGGCAGGGAGGTGGAAAAGAAGCAGCTCACTCAATGAAAGAGAATGTGGCTGAACAAAACAACGATGTTGCTCTAAAGAAATCTTACCTAGCAATAAAGAAAGAAAAGAAGCAAACAAGGATGGAAAAGACAATAAACCAGAGACCTTTCAAAAAGTTGAAGGTAAGGTTGAGGCTAGTGAAAAAGAAAATGATGGAGAGGAGAACTCAAACCAACATTCTTCTAAGGGTGAAGGAAGAAACAAATCCTCGAAAGAGGGGAAATCTGAGGCCATGGCAGCTATGGCTGCTACCAAAGAGGCCATAGATAAAGGGGATATGACAGGAATGTGTCCTCCCTCTAAACTTGGCCAGTTCTATGAATTCTTCTCGTTCTCACATCTCTTGCCTCCTATCCAATGTTAGTATACCGTTCCGTGCAATTTTTTATAATTTGAAATATGGTAAGCCTGGGCTTTGGATGAATTCCATTTCTCGAATGGGAGCTCTCTATACTATAATTGTGAGGGAGGAGAAACTGCTCCAGAGGGAAGAAAGGAATCAGAAGAATGAAGAAGAGAAGAACAAGAGAGGTTTTGAAGAAATAGAGCTTGTGATCCCCCGTGTTTGATCACTGTAGAGCTGTTCTATTTCCATCAGATCAGGTGATTGCCAGAGATTTCTATTGGGAAGCTGTTTGTATGCCCCCTGGGGAGAAGACCCATGAGAAGGCAGAGACCCTTCTTGCAAAAGCCTGTGAGCTTAATCCTTTCATAGGAGAGCCCCGTGTTATTCTTACTTAGATATTCAATTCCCAGGGGAGATATGATGAAGCAGATAAGGAAGCAGAGACAGGGTTGAGGCTAATGTTAGAATGGGGTACAACTTGGGACAAGAGGATGTCATGGGACGGGTGGATTTCTTGGACAAGGGTGTTACTGATGAAGGCCAAGGAGAAATCGTGGCCTCACACCTCCTGGGGGATCTTGAATTTAGGCCTTGTCAAGTAAGGCCAGAATTTCAGATATTAATGTTATTCCGCAGGTTGGGGGATCTTAAATTTAGGCCTTGTCAAGGCCAGAATATCAGATATTAATGTAATTCTGCAGGGAATAATTTTATTTTTCGCTTAAATTTGTTGTTACATAGTAAAATTCATGAAAACATTTTAATGTAATGGACTCGAAACAAATGTTTGTTCGAAGTGAAATATGCCATGGATGCTTAGAGTGAGTTTTACGAGGGTCATATTGAATTTAAATTTTCTAATTTTCTTCGATATGTGATGTAGCAGTGTCTGATAAACCACTTGGGGTTTTCATGCATCGATTCAGAATGCTGAAATCCAAGTGTTAAGTTTATTTTATTGGCTTAAAGTTATATATATATTTCATGTCATTCTTGTTTCCATTTTCATTAAGCTCTAGAAACTTTAGTTGTTGCTTGCATTTAAGATTTCAAAGAAAGTTTCTTCATTTTGTTTGTTTTGCACATATTATCCTATGCTTGATGTGCATCTCACTTTTGTTAATTTGATCAATTTTTAAACATTGTTGTTTTATCCTCAATATGTTTATTATTTAAGCTACTAGCTTACAACAATTAGGTATTCCACACACTGTGTGGCTTGACCGTAATTACTGGTAGAAGGAAGGATCATCTTTCCACTTTGTCTCAACAGGCAAATTACAGTAGTGAGGTGAACATTCTCTTTCAATCTGACTGCAAAAAAGGATAACACTTAAGGCATTTCAAAAGGTCCTCTCAAACTGGGGTTTTCATGATGAAAATCTTTAGTTACATAGCATTTATAGTATTTGAGCTTCAAACAACTAGAAGCCAGCTACTAAAATGGCTGTCTTTAAGAATACTTGCACTTAATTGAAAAAACTGAACATCTAAAACCAGTGATGTTTCATTCATTAATTTTACAGATTGAAAATACTGCTGATATTTATTTTAAAATTCATCTATAATTTCCTTAAAATATTTCAAAGACAGGCATTGCCCCTTTTACTATTCCCAAAATAATCCACCTTTGCCTTCACTCTTTGCTTCTTGATGATGCTTTCTTTATTTAATCACTTATGCATTCTGCTGGAAATTTTGAGGATTGAATGCAAGTGGAGATAACACAAGAGGCAAGGACGTATACCAGGAAGTGAGAGGAGAGGATTCATTATATCCATGGCTAGCCCATGTAGGAAGCCATAAAGAAGACACCTGATTCTCCTTCTCACGGTCTCATCTCTTGGTATATTACTTACGAACAAACGAACAGTTTTCTTCGCACAATAGTAACATTAGCTGCTAGATGGATAGTTGATATAATTGGCAATATTTGGAGCTTCATATATAATTCACCATGGCTTCCCGAGGATGAAAGCTCCAATGCCATTTGTTGGAGCTCTATATATGATTCACAAACAGCCCCCAATGCTCCAATTGATGTACTCCCAATTAGCTGGATGTTCCCTAAATCATGAACGACCAATGAGCTGGAGATCTGATAGAAATATTTGTCTCACCAACAAGTTTGCTATCTCAACATGCTCATTGTCTATCTCATTAACGCCAATCCCTTTCAAGTGAGAGATTGCACATAAAGCTTGCAAAACAACTGCTTTCAAACATCTAAAATTTTTTCTGTTCATCTTTAGGAGTCAAATTTTTTTATGTCATACATCAATGTACAGTTACTGATAAAAAAATGATGGTGTTCTACAACCTGAGTGGTTTCCTTTTTCCTTTTTCAAAGAAAAGTATTGCAAATCCTCTATTTGACAAAAAGGAACAGATATCATTTAAAAAAAATATGTAGTACAGCCTAAATAAAAAAGAATTGAAATCACATTCTTCAAGGGTATGTAGTAAATACAAATAGATACTCTTTTAGGTATTCAAAAATATCCACTTTACAAAGAAATTCTCAATCTTGTTGTTGTTTTTTTCTTTTTCTTTTAACTCAGTCCACCCTTGGCAAGGGATTTATAGCTACCATCTGTAATTCGGCTTCCAAAAGCTCACTTTTCACCAAAATTGCCTAATTCTTGTCTGAGTCAAAAAATTTTAATTCATAAACTTTCTTCAACTTCCAAAGGCTCAATTTTCACCAAAATTGCTTGCTCCTTGTCCGAGTCAAAACTCTTTGATTCATAATCTCTCTTTACTCATCTTCATAAAGTGTCCTTATGAAATGTCTTTTATATGGTAATATTAGATGTTCTTATACTATTGTGGCTACTCTCCGATGCCCTGTCATTACATTTTGGTGGTTGTTCTCTCTGATCTCGATGTGATTAATTGGTTGAAAAGGCAAAGACCAGCTGTGGGCAGCTTCTTGGCTATTCACAAATTCATCTGATCTTAGTACTTTTATATCAATACAAATATTAGGTCTCCGTTTGCTTTTAAAAATAAGAAATTGTTATGGTGGCAACCAATGACTATATGGTATCGTTTGTTGCTTGCAGTCCTGTGCTAGAAGTCACAGTTGAAAACTCCAGATGATTCTCAAGTTATTTTAAAGGTACGCTATCTCATAAAAAATATTATCCGGTAGGTGGTAACATAAGTCTTGTCATAGATGTTCGATCCAGCTTTAAGAATTATGATGAATATAATCCAATCTTGCAGCATCCAGACCTATGGATAGTTATGTTTGGTTCGACAGTAGATTTTAATATATGTTTGTTTTATGGAAACAGGGAATTTCCACAGATCGTATTCTTGATTTATGTCGATTATTAGCTGTGAATGTGGAGACATGCCATCTGACCAACTATTCTTTATCCCATGAGGTAAGAAAATCAGTAGTTCAGAAGCTCATTAAATAATGGGATTGTTTGACAGGCTGGTGGATTGCAATTGACTGGTTCTGTTCAAGATATCATGTCGTATGACCCTACTTGCATTAACAACACAGGTGTTCGTGTCAAGATAGAAATAGCCATGTACAGTGAAATTGGTTCTATTATTAGTTTGTAAAGCTTAAGTGTGACCATGGCAACATTGGCCATCTTAGTTTTCTTGAAGTATCCATGACTTGGTAAAAACTTGAATTATACCAGGTTCGTGGCAACAGGTTGAGGGATTCATCAGATGTTGCAACCTTGAAGCCCTGTGCCCTTACTATTGTAGAAGGTAACCAATAACCCTGCTCCCCCATCTGAACAAGTCAGGGGAGATAGCTAGAAATTTTGTCTTACCTTTCTTTAAAATATAAATGTTTTTATCTTGAAAAGGGATCAGAAATAATGTTAAATCATAATATTAGAAAATTGTTCTCTTGTTTCTTGAAGTGATCTAAACTGAATTTCTACTTGCATACGTGCTTCAAATATATATGTAAAGAAGAATATGCATTGTTTATACTCAATGTTTGCATAATACTCTATATATGATTTTCATTTATTTTTCCTTTGCAGAGGACTACACTGAAGAGCATGCAGTTGCACACATTAGAAGATTACTGGACATTGTTGCCTGTACAACATGCTTTGGTTCTTCAGGAAAGCAAGAGGAACCTCGGTCTGGGCAGGGAGGTGGAAAAGAATCAGCTCACTCAATGACAGAGAATGTGGCTGAACAAAACAACGATGTTGCTCTAAAGAAATCTTACCTAGAAATAAAGAAAGAAAAGAAGCAAACAAGGACGGAAAAGACAATAAACCAGAGACCTTTCAAAAAGTTGAAGGTAAGGTTGAGGCTAGTGAAAAAGAAAATGATGGAGAGGAGAACTCAAACCAACATTCTTCTAAGGGTGAAGGAAGAAACAAATCCTTGAAAGAGGGGAAATATGAGGCCATGGCAGCTATGCCTGCTACCAAAGAGGCCACAGATAAAGGGGATATGACAGGAATGTGTCCTCCCTCTAAACTTGGCCAGTTCTATGAATTCTTCTCGTTCTCACATCTCTTGCCTCCTATCCAATGTTAGTATATCGTTCCCTACAATTTTTTATAATTTGAAAGTAGTAGTTTTCAATCTTGTGTATAATAGAAATATTACGAGAATGCATATATCCCATACAAATATGGATATGATGTTGAAAGATTTTCCATGTACTCTTCAAGCCACCAAACTATGGTTCTTTATTTGATTGTAATGCAAAGATTCCAGAAAATTTTGAACTGTGAAGCATGGCAAACAATGTGCACATTGCCAAATTTAATTTGTTGATTTTCTTTGGAGCTTATGAGTTAGAACTTTGAAGGGAAAAAAAAGTGAATTACGAATAGTATTTTAGTGACTAATGACATTGGGATGTACAGTCATAAGGATGTCCACAAGGCAATCTGTTGAAGACAAACATCCTGGAGATTTTCTTTCTATAGACGTGAGCGCTTCTTATCCAATCCTGCACTAATTTTGAGCTTCACCTCCATAATGGCTAGGAACTGAATTGTTTCTTCTGTAGATTTCTTATATTTGTCATGCCATTTCCCCTGATATACAGGTGAAGCTTTGTAATGGAAATTTGGTGACTGTAACAACATCCACCAGAGGTTTTTATAGTGTTGGAAAGCAACTTGTTCAAATTCATGCACTTGTCAGCTTGCTATAGCACTTGAGTAGGGCTTTTGGAAATTTCTGTAGATGTGAGCACTTCTTATCCAATCTTGCACTAATTTTGAGCTTCACCTCCATAATGGATAGGAACTGAATTGTTTCTTCTATAGATTTCTTATATTTCTCATGCCATTTCCCCTGAGGTGAAGCTTTGCAATGGAAAGTTGGTGACTGTAACAGCATCCACCAAAGGCTTTTATAGTGTTGGAAAGTAGCTTGTTCAAAGTCATGCACTTGTTAACTTGCTACAGAAGTTGAGCAGGGCTTTTGAAAATGTGAGTATCTTTAAGGTCCAAACTATACTTCTATTGCACCTTGTATTATTTAATTACTTACAAGATGCCTTATCTCGTGTTTAAGAAATTGACATCAGTCTTTAATGTTTGGGCATTGGTCTTCTCTTTGTGGGATCGATCTTCTGAATGTTTTAATTTCCTTCTAACTATTAAGGATTTAAGAAATTATAATGATTTTTTATTTTGAAATAGTTTGTTGTGTTGATAAAAATTGAGGCTTGGACATATTTGTTGTAGACGCTTTCTTCATGGGCTACATCAAGTGTTGAA
>APFE030244063.1:0-10888 GCA_000404065.3 Pinus taeda
TTGGCAGTAACTTCCTTAGTCACAGCTTCCTTAGCAACATCTTCCTTAGCCATAGCCTCTTTCCGCTGCACAGATTTCTCTCAAACTGCAGCCTTCTAGGCTTTGTTTTTTGTTTCTGTTGTTGATGTCTGTGCAGTGGCACCTTCTGCTGCCTTGCTCATTCCTGCGCCTGGATCAGATGGGTAAAGTCACTCTCCTGGCCATTTACCTACAACCTTTTTGACATCCAACTCACCAACAATATAAGGCAACTTGTTCCATATATTCTTCAAATCCCTTATAGCACGAACAAACACATTATGAAAGTCAACCTTGAAGTCGGCATAAGGCTCATACTACTCATATAAGGTAAGAGACAACCTCAACCTTTGGCTGATGACTGTGCGTAGATCCATCTCCACTAGCACCTAGAACATCTTGGTCTCTGCGACCTGTGTAGGGTCCTTCATTGCCTAGAGTGAAGTCAACTTCGATACCTCTGGGAGGTGAGAGTCTTGGGGAGGAAACTAGTTGTCCTCTAGCGTCCTCCATTCGACTAATGCAATCAAAGGTAGTAATCTGGCATATTGAAATATTGAAATGTCTTTCCCTCTTCTTGGGCCTCCCAACAGTTCTCAAAGAACTCTTTGCACAAGTACTGAGCCCAATTGTACTAGAATACTTTGGTGCACTACGGAGTTAAAGAGATCATGGTCGCCAAAACCTCGTCCGCATGACACTTGGCATGATCTTGCATGCTAATATTTGCATGGTGAACTGCAGTGCGGGGTCTGTAATGGAGCAGATGGAATATCCACGCAACCTTTTAACCAACCCAAACTCACTCTTCATTTGATCTGCGAGTTGCTTCTCCTTCGTTTTCGCTCCAAATTCTTTTGTTGGATCCACACCTTGATAGGGTAGCAAGGTGATCGAGTGGATCAACATATTGGTAATTGGGATGGATACTCCCCACCATAGACACCCATTGTGCACCAAAGTGAGTAACTTCTAGACACATACAGTGTTAATTATGGTGCGATTGAAGTGTGACACCCATAGCATGTTTAGGAGGCTTTCTTTTTCAACACCCATGACCCACTTGATAGGTTCCAATCGTGTAACCCCGGTTCCTCATAATAAATCTTTGACAAGTATTTGACTGGCACAAGCTGAGGGAATTTCTCATGATCTCCCAAATCCCAATCCTCCATCCTGAGCATTGGAGTGCGGCCCAACAGTGCACCCTCAAATACCACCTTCTTTGGCAGCAGTGGTGTCAAGACCATAAATTTGGCATTGTTTGGGTGCTTAGGCACCATATTTGTGCCCTTATGCAGTGGAATATACTTTGGGAGCTGATTCATAAGCTCATCCTCCTCAGCATCCATCTCCTCGATGCCTCTGCACTATTCATCTTCATCTAAATCAAGGGGCTTATGTGGTTGTTGAGCTCTGTCTATCTTCCCCTTCCGGTGGATTTCCATGGGAATTTTTTGTGGTGATTGCCTCACCGAAACCTGTTGTTGTTTCTTGTATTTCTTATCAGCTATAGAGGGCATAGGTTTAGGAGATCTTGGTGTCGTAGTGATAATTCTCGTAGGAATAAAAGGTATTGATTCAACTAAGGGTGCGGTTTCAGAGGGCATTACTTCTGTTGCAAGGGGAGTGGCAATCATTCTCCCAAAGATGATCTCACGGTGCTAATCAGGAAAATTAGCGAACTCTAGCTGTGCTAGAATGTCCTCCCAAAACTTCTTAGACATACAACACTCATCCTGGCAGCAAAGTTTAAGGAAAGCTTGTTGGAATCAAAGTGCTCGAATGCTGGGTGGAATGCCAGATTTATAGGTGAATTTGAATTTGGATCCAACTGTTCCCTCCAAATTTCTATCATTAGTGCATCTTTGGCTGTAGATTTCCAAATATTCCCCCCCCATAAATGCCCCTTCCTTACTCCTCCTAATGGAAAATTTTCCATCTAATCATCTAAAGTGCTGCCAACAACTAATTTTTGACCAGGCTGCGCGTCACCAATATTTGTAGTGCAAATCCCCTCGACGCCCTACTTTCTTCCATCATGTGGCCCTATTACTTCGTTTGTCCCATTTTCAGGCAGTGTAGTTTATAGCCGTGTACTTCCTTACAGCTGCGTGGAGTACTAACATTGTCCCACCATCATATAGTCATTACATAGGGGCAGGATCACCCTTGTACAAATTCAAACTGTCATTGACTCTGCCTGGAATCAATTCTCCATTCAGCTTCGCAAGTTCAAATACACCACCATCTATAATTTCTTTTACCACATTTGGTCAAAGCCAAAGCATTTGAAAATTTCCAGGAAATTTCATAAATTTTTTTTCATATAATAATATCAAATCATTAACCTACAAGGTGCGCTACTTGATATGGCGATCATGTCATGCCTTTTCACATGCCTTTTGTACCTATTGGTGGAATCCTGCTAAGAACCGATCCTCCTCCAATTCCATTAGATATGCAAAACTCTCCCCCATAGTGTCGCGATCAACCATATCAGCCAGTGCTACAATCTGTAAACTCAACACAATATATTCGATGGGAATCACAGCCTCCTACCCATAGACCAATCTGAAAGGTGTTTGGCTTATCAATTTTTTACAAGTGGTTCTATACACCAACAAGACTGATGGTATGTGCACATCCCAATCATTCTACTTCGCGTTGCAAACCTTTGTCAAAGTGATCTCCAGGATTTTATTGAAAGCTTCTACTATACCATTAGCTTGAGGGTGGTAGGGTGTACTCTTCTAATGATAAACATGGAATTCTTCAAGCATCATGACAATCGTCTTGTTTAAGAAGTGTGTGCCCCTGCACTCATTAATATTTTTGGGTAGCCAAATCGAGACACGATAAACTCAAAAATAAACTTCACACTGGTAGTTGCGCTATAATGCTTTACGGGTTGTGCTTCTGCCCATCATGTCAAGTATTCATTTGTTGTAATAATATATCGTTCTCCCGTCTTTTTCCCTTGTAGCTGGATCAGACCCACAAAATCAATTACCAACTTATCAAACACCTGCAAAGGTATCTATGTATTGAAGGGAAATTTGTCCATTCACAATGGTCTCCCTGTCCTTTAGCAAGCATCACATGCACTAAAATATGCTTTTCAATCCTTATGCATCGTTGGCCACCAAAGTCCTGCGCACAAGATCTTTTGCACGACTGATCTGCCTGCATAGTGTCCTCTCTCCACTCCTCCATGTGCTTCTGCAAGGATGCTCGGTCATTCAAACTCTGGAACATATCAACACAATATTTCATTAGAGCCCATTTTATATAAGTGTCTACTGATCACAAAAAAATAAATCATGTGAACCACCAACTCCTTCTTCTGTTGTGTAGAATATCGTTATGAGGTTGTTCCAGTTGTTAAAAACTAGATTATATTAGCAAAGTGATCATCTATGACAAGAACAAAAAAGAGTTGTGCATCAAGAAACCCTTCTTCCAAACTAGTAGGATCATCACCAGTCTCAATCCAGGATAGATGATCAGGACCAACATTCAAGCGTATGGGCTTCACAATCACCTCAAAATCATACTCGTGAAAGAGCAACAACCATTTGAAAATCTTCCCCCCCAACACAGGCTTATTGACCAGCTATTTTAGATTTGAATGTTCTGTATACATATTCAAGTGTGTGCCTAACACATAGTGTCGAAATTTTTGTAGCGTGTACACCATTTCTAATCCTTCTTGCTTCGTATTCAAGTAGTTATTCTTCACCTTTGACAATTTCCTACTTGCAAATGCTATAAGATGATCAATATCACCTTCACCTGGTTTTGTCAACACCACACCTAGCACAATACAAGAAGCCTCCACATGAACATGAAACTCCTTTTTCTAATCCGAGAACACCAGAATGGGTGCGGTGACCATTTTCTCCTTTAAAATGTCTAAATTGTTCTGACAATCTTTATCCCAGCAGAATGTTACGTCCTTCTTCAACAGTTTCTCCTTTGGCACAATGATTTGTGCATATGCCTTGATAAATTTTCGATAATACCCCGTATGGCCCAGTGTCGCGCACAATTGTTTTGCGTACTATGGGGCCTCCAAATTGAAAATAACAACTATATTTGCAGGGTCTACAATCAATCCCTGATTGCAAACCACATGACACAGCAATATTACATAAGGAACACAAAAGATTCATTTTTCTAGATTCACGGTGATCTGATGTCGTCGACAGGTATCCAACATAAGGTGCAGACTTGCAACATTGATGCTTAACCAACCCAAATACAGTCCAATAGTCAAATTAGACTTCTAAGAACTTATGGATAAATTCCTTAAAAGCTGCAATTACTACCCTTGAGAATATCACAGGTGCATTCTTCAATCCAAATTGCATTATTGTGCTCTGAAAACACCCTCATTTCCTCATGAAGGTGGTCTTGCTATGATCCTCTAGCGCGATCTTGATCTAATGGAACCCCGAGAACCCATCAGTGAAGGAGTAGGCTTCCTACCCTCCAACATTCTCTAGGACTTCATCTATAAACGATGTTGGAAATGGGTCGTGGACGCACGCATAATCGAGCTTCCTCATATCTATGCATATTTGGATTTCATCTTGTTGCTTCTTTTCCTGGACTACCATAGGAATTACCCAATCCGATTCGTCCACAGGCTCAATGATCCCAGCCTCTAGCATTTTTTCCAGCTCTTTGCACACCTTTTCCTTGTATTTGGGATTCAAATGGTAGGGTCGATGTTTTGTAGGCTTCACGTCTAGCTTCAAAGTAATCTTCATCATGCCCAGGACCCCTACTATCCCCTTTAGATCCGTGAACTTGGGAAACAAGTCCTAGTATTTGCGCAACAATTTCGCGACCTTATCAACTTTATCCTCATCCCAATAGTCGCATATTTTTGCAAACTTCTGTTGCGCATCTGATACAATGTTTATCTGTCTAGTCTTCAAAGGCTCTGTTATGTCAGGAATTGCTGCTTTGGGTCCTTCAACTTTGCATTATCCCTTAGACTCCTGGATGTTGATATTTCTAGGGTCATATTCTTCTTCTTCTGTAGTCACGTTATAGCATCCCAGTGCATGGTGCAACTGTGTATTCCAATCTGGTTGAACCCATTCTACCAGTTCCTCACGCATTCTAAAGATTGTAGCCTTAATTTCTTGGAGTGCCTCATCAATAAATTCAAAGCCATCCTCAAAGTTGAAGGTTAACAGGAAACTTTCCCTCAAGATAGCCCACCCAGTCATCCCATGGCACAACTCCGTTTCTAGGTACCAATTCATCGGAATGGTATCCAAAGTGTGAGAAACGTTGTTCACCCATTCAAGTTGAGTTTCCTCTCTCCAAGATTTAGTCCACCACGCAAAATGATTGCGTGGATCGTCTTTTCCTGTGTATTTCTCCATAATATGGGTATTTGCATACCTAAACCTTAGGTTCATCATTCGCCTGTAGTATTTCCAATTAGTGAAGTTGTCCTTATGTGCACCCCACCAACGGGTAGGCGTAGCGCGCAGCACCAGATCTAGTGCCTGGAACCAATGCACTTCTGGAACCTCCCTTTCAAACTTATCCAAAAACAACTTAAAATCATCTAAACCATCATAATGAGGTAGATTTTGTACCTCCATGGATATGCAATGAAGCGATTTTGTCAACATGTTTCAGCATAGTGAGGAGGCTTCGTGTAATCTATTCTACCAATGCTTAAGTTCCCCGTCAGAATTTGAGATGCAGGAGCTATCTCTATCCCGTGTAATTTTTCCATCTACTGTAGGATTGATCCTGTCCTCATCACACGTACTGGTCTTATATATCTCATCCATATTTTCCTCTTCTTCATATTCGCGAACTGGTTCCATGTATCACGCACCTTTAGTGGGATCAAATGGAACAATAACTCGAAGTGCCTTCCTCTCAAATTTCATCCTGCGCTTTGTAATATTAATGACTGCATCCATGTCGAAGGCCCAATCAATTCCTAATAGTGTAAGGTAAGGATTATTATTGTCCACTATCTTGATCACTTCAAAGTTGGCCAAGGTAATCACTCCTTCAATATCCATAGTAACCCCATACAGGCACCCCATAGGAATGATATTTTCTTGATTTTCCGTGTGTATCTGAATAGGAGACCATTGTAGCGCAAGTCTTCCCATTCTCTCCCAAATTTGTTTTGGTAGCACATTCACATCAGATCCTAGATCAAGAATTACCTGATCCATTTTGTACTCTCTGATCTACGTAGTTAGCCTCATATTTAGTTCTTTCTTTTACCCACTTTTCGTATGGTGCGTTGTTCTGGAGGAGTCTTGACCTTACCTATACAATTATCAATCAGCTCTTTGAGCCCTTCTACCTCTTTTTTATCCTGTAAAAACTTCATACAAGTCTTCAGAAAGGTGGCTAATAATAGAGGATCTACGTCCTACGCTTCATTGTTTCTGCCAGACTTCTCTTGACTACCTGAGATATAGGCGTCAGTGAAGCTCTTTTTGGCTTCCATAAAGGTTTCATTAGCCCGAATTAGATCGAATCCCACTTCCTTCTTAGAAATCTTGTGTACCCATCCTTTAGTCTCTGACTTCTTTCCTTCATATTCTCTCGTGGTAATACCACTTCACGTCACTATATTAATGCTAGGCTCTTCTTCATGAGGCTCCACCCTCATCATTTGAATATTCTACATAGGTGTTTGAGAATTTTTCTCCTGCATCTTGGCTATTAATACCAGGAAATCTTCTATAACATGATCAAACTGTCAGAAATATTGACAGGAGGGATGTGTTGGGTTCTGACAGTCACACGCAAAATGACTTGCTTCTCCACAATTATAAAACATTACTTGTCTGCGACCCCTTCCAGGTCCTCCTCCTCGTCCTATTCCTCGGCCCTGGAATCCTTCGCGTGCTACACCTGTGTCTTGATCCCGAGGTTGATTTTCCATCTGCATTGTATATGTGGGATTCCACTCCATCATCAGTTTGTAGCTTTGGAAATTGCACTCATCATGCCCAACTGATTTACAAAAAGTACAAAACAATTGTTGCGGAGTTTGCACAAACTTTTGTAGGAGATGACACTTGTCAGTCATGTGCTTCCCAACTATCTGACATATAGCGTACCATAATGCTACCCCTGCGCTTGGTCCAGTGAGATTTTTTTGCTTTAGCGGAAAATCACCTCCTCCAATGAGGTAGTTCTAATAGACTAGACAATGGTCCTTATCATGACCATGGTCTTTATACTTCACGCACCAAACCTCTACGCACACCTTGGGTTGTACTTCCTTTCCCTTCTTAATGATTTGCAACTCCATGTGAAAACTCACCAAATGCGACTGAATTTGTTGTACCCCTACATTTGTGTCTTGCACTAGTGAAGCTTTTAATCTCATGGCAATCTCCACTACTTCTGCTTGCATTCCTATTTTATATTGTGACAATGGTAATCTTAGATGAGGTAGGAGCGAAGCAATGTACCAGTCTCTATGTTGAGTATTTGTAATGCTCATATTAGCTTGTTGAATCAAACATTTTAATCTTTGATCAAAGTCCCATAGGGAATCGTTTACCGTCTACTAAATCTCCTTAATCTCTATCACAGGCTGGGCTTGATATTTGGGCTTCTTGAACTCACTATTCAGCACTTGTTGGGTTTCTAGCATAGTCACGTTGGGTTTATCTATGTAGAACTTGATGTACCAACTTAGCGCTCTGTCCTGCAACGTTGTGACTAGCTGTGTTTTCTTCATATTGTCATTAGTGATCTGTTGTGCCTTCCATACAACATCTGTGATGAACCAAAATTGTTCAGGGTCTTCAGTTCCCACACCCTTAAACATAGGCATCTTCATTGTATTCGCCACGTTAAATGATGGAGGTGGAGGTGGTGGTGGAGGTGGTAGGTGTGTAAGATGAAGGTGGAGGCGGAGGTGGGGTGGATGGATGAGGTATCCCTGCGATACCCTAAATCATGATCTATAGTGCATTTCGTGATGTTCTCGTAATATTACCTTTAGTATCACTATTAGATGATCCTAACAATGGACTGCATTCAGACCCTAATTCTTTGTTCCTTCTGAATGCTCTCCCACTTTGCGTAGTCCCAAACATCAATTTAAAGGCATAACCCACTTTTCGCACAATAGCATCTTAATCCAAGTCTGCATTGATTTCAGGTACTTACCTCTTGGTCCCTTGAAGAACCCGCGCTCTACTTCACTATAGTTGGTGGACGTATCGATCGCGAAATCAATGATGAATCCTTAAAGAATACAATCGATCTAGTGGTCGACGACCTGCGCAATGTTATTTTCTTAAGCCTCCAAGCACTTCAACAATTTTAGTGTCCACACTATATGGTCATCAAGCCTCCACATACCCTAACTATTCTCTAATTTAGATAGCCACTTGTGCAATTCACAAGGGAAAGAGCAGAAGAATATTTTGAGTTCGTCTGTGAATAGATATCTATTCAACAATTCTTCCTTTGACAAGTGCCGGTTTTTGTTCTCTTGGGCTAAAAATGCGTGCAACTTTCAATCGATCCACTTTTCAATCTCTTTCTTAGGGGGGAACCACTTATCACACATTCCTCAGCAAGATCCCATCTTGACAATGGAACCAATTGTTGGCTTGATGGGGCTTGACCCAGATTCAACGTTAGTTGCGCCAACCAACAAATCCCTAAATTGTTGGCCCTTTCAGCAACAACCCGTGTAGCACAAGTTATAGTCTCACCCGAAGTAGTATTCGGGAATGACAAAACTAGGTTTCTGCATCTAGAGGTTTGTGTTATGGGTTCCTACAACTTCTAGGGCTTAGTCCTGTCTTCATGAACCCTAACCCTTCTGAAAAAGTTAATAGCAATAAATCTTATACACCATAATTATATCTTCGAGGAGGTAATTAAATAGTCATAACATGCATAATGTATACTAATCTACCATTTTCACGCATTAGATAAACATTTATTCATATACTTTCAGATATAGAGCGAGAACACATAAATTTCATAAGTAAATATAGACAAGAAGATATGCAAAGTATGGACCAAAACTGTGTTTTATTAGATTATCTTTCAAAATACAAACTTTCCTTACCCACGCACTCAGCTTCAAGGGCCCGCACACTCAGCTTGCAGACTTACCCAGGTCTCTGTGGTCTCAGGTGTAGGAGCCTTCCCCTTCACCTAAGTATAGGAAACAGACTTTCCTGCCTTAGCTTTCTTGCCCAAACCATTATTTTCTATCTTATCATTGTTTTTTGGACTCATTATGAGTCTTCTATTTATAGCCTTTCCTTTTATAATACCATGGTCCATGGACCATGGGCAGGTCTCAAAAACTTCTTAACACCTAACAACCTAAGGGAATAAATCCCCTTTGACTCTTACTATCTTCACACTTTGCTTCCACAAATTGCAGAGACTTTACATTTTTACAAAAAGGAAATACAAAATTTAACCCTAGGGACCTATTGATGGTGTTGGACCCACCAACATGTAAGGGGATCTCCCCAGTAAGAAGTCCCAATTAGACCTCAGACCGTTTGGTGTAGGAGTCCCAGTTGTGAGTCATATGGTAATGCCTTGACAACAATTTCGCACAAAGGAAAGTAAGATGTCTCTATTGGTAGTAAGGGTGTGACAACTGCAGCAAGCCAAGGAAGGTGCATGAGAGGTTCAAACACATAGAGGTTGAGATGAGTGCACCCCTTGAAAACCTATGATGGAATGGAGTTAAGAAGGGAACACATGAGAAAATATGCATCACAAAATGGAAGTCAAGTTACATAACAATCCAAAGTTATGGTTAAACAAATAGCACGTTTCAAAAAGATTCATACATACATAAACAGAAAAGTCCATACATGCATGCATAAGAAAACAAATACATATATCATTTAGAGTAAACAACATATGCATGAAACTTGTTGGCTCTATTATATTAATAAGTGTAAGTTCCATTCATAAAATGCATTCATGTCTAACCACTAGTTCTGACAACGGAACGTTACAGCCACAATTGCCTACTACTCCAAAGAGATATACTAGCTCTGCGCATTAGAGAAGCCAAGGCTCATTACAATATTGTCCAAGCTCTCTCTAAGATAGTCCTATCGGAAGCTTGGATGACCAAAATCCTTTACAATGAGTTATGAGGTTCTATTTATAGCAAAGGGTGGGGTCACCCTTGACATTCCCCTTTGCGACAGTTCATCTACCATCATGACTCTTCATCTACACTATGACTGTTACATCCAACTATCGACACTTGAACTTCCACTTGACAAGAGGTTACATTACAATGCACATGTGCTCATGTGAGATGAAATGGCTTGAGCAAGCCATGCAAGACATCACTAACACTTGGTCCATTTTGGTGAGACCAACTCTTTGACATGCTTGCGATGGTGAAGGTAGTGAGCTAATGCCAAGCTTGGTTGTCCATGATGGTGTGCATGCGCTCCATGGTGACTTCTTGCTGAAGCGAACTCTTGTCTCCATTGCATCTGGTGCATTGGTGTGGATCTTCCATCCAATTCATCTGCTAACATGCGCATGGTATTCTTGGGTGTGGCCGAACTGACAAAACACTGATTCATAGTGTCCATGTTGATCTTCCAATGTGTGCTGGTGGTCATGAACATCAACTGTCAACTACATGTTCAGCTCTAGTTGGACTTGCTTCCTATCTCTACCTCATTCAGTGTGCTAAATGGTTAGATCGCATGCTTGCACACAATGACATGTAAGTTGCTAAATTCCCTTGCATGCGATCAACAACACCACTCACTATGCCTGCTCCATGCCAGCTGTTGGGATGAATCTATAAGTTGTACGACTGTAGTTTCATCCTTCTGTGCATGTT
>APFE030244064.1:0-16748 GCA_000404065.3 Pinus taeda
TATAGTAGATATGAATGGCTCTCATCATGTTTTTAGTTTTAAATGAATGATCAACATATCTATGACCTAATGGATAAAATGGTAGTTAATATGTTAGGGCATCAATGTCTCTTAGCGATTCTCAGCTAAGTATGAGTCCCCTATGCTCATATCTATTATTTACACCTATAGATTATATATTCGTGATATGTTTGATGAAATGCTTATCATGGCTAGTAGGGGTTTAATCAAGGTCTCATTCAAGTGATTTCATTCATATTGTCATTTCCTTTTTATTTTAATTTTTCGAAGATGTGATTCAATTATGGGCAGTGACCTCGACTGTGGTCCTGAAAAAGTGACTCAATTCTGAGGGACGTTGGTACAACACTGACAAAAAGAGTCCCTGGATGTTGTATTGCAGGCTTGTGAGACCATCTAGAGATCCCTGGATGTTGGCATGCCCATAGCATGAGGGCGTATAGAGTTCAAGTGGTCCGAAATATCAGTGGAACCCATGGGCTGGTTGGTATAAAGGTTGGATTTGGTTCCTGAGGGTCCTAATGTTGATTTTGAATGTATGTATGGTGTGTTTATGTCTATTCCACTTCCTTAATGTGACTTAGGAGGTTTAATCATATCAAAGTGACCTCTCATCGCATGTTTACCCTAGTTGGTCAGTTTCTTGGGTAGATGTGGGACGAGGGTGGTACAGAGTGGTATCATAACATGGTTCACCCATGGACTGGATGGGTTGTGTGTCGATCATGCATGAATTCCATTTTCATGTGTGTCTCTTACACTTTAATTCCATGTGATTGTTGCATTTGCATAATGTTGATCATGGTTGTAGTGATGTTACCATGTGGAAGTTGATGTTGTGATTGTGGAGTCCATCATCATGAGTAGTATGACTAGTTACATGTTGTTCTATGTCATTTGGTTACATTATTTTGTTTTTGGCTACATTCTTGTATGTTTGGTTACATGTATCATCCTTGTAGGCTTGGTTACAAGTATTGTATCTTTATTCTTGATTACATGTGTTTATGCATGTGTATGGTTGGCTACGCATTGTTTATGCATGTTAATGTTTGCATGTGGTCAAGCATACAGTGATGTAGTGATTTTTTTCATGCATGAGCTCATGGTATAAGTTGTTGATAAGGTCATGCATTGATGAGTGGACCCTAGCTAGAATTATGGTTGCATGGTTATATGTTTATGTGTTATGTTTCTATATGTTGTCATGATTAGGTTATACATGTATCATACTGATTTGTTTATCTTGCAAACAACGTATCCTCCCCGAGTTATACTAAGGTAAGTTGGTTTATTTTGATTTGGTTTATCTGTCATAATATAACTTTCATGAATAAATATCATATGCCAGCAAGATGGTAGACTACAAATATTCTCCCTATCAATCAAATGAGCAGTATAGTGTTAGGAAATCTTTCGATTTGGTAGATACATTGAGAATCTTAAAGGAAGAAATAAGGAGTTGTAAGGCAGATAATGACAGAATCATGCAGGCCTAGGAGAAACAAGTTGAGGTAAATGTAGTGATACTTTAGAGTTTTTCAGATTTGCAGTGACAGAGATGATGTCATATCAACTATGAGCGGGACGATAGAATTAATGGGGTATATGGTAGTAGGTCGCATGGTGGTCACAGGGTAAATAGAGATTACACGATCAAAGATGGAATATTTTTGGATACTCTAGAGAAGAGAAGGGATAGACACATGTATTATTCTAATTCTGATTCAAAAAGGCACTATGATTGTCATCATTATCATTCATATAGGAGGAGTGATAGGGGATACTTTCCAGATGAGTTTAAGAAAGAAAATCCACCTACTTTTAATGGAGAAATGAAGAAACCACAGGATGCAGAGGCATCGTTGTTGGCATGAGGAATTTCTTCAGGTTACATGACTATTCAGAGAACACGAAGTCTAAAGTAGCTACCTCTAGTCTCAAAGGTAAAGCAAAAATTTCATGGGAAGACGTGAAGAATGTTACATGTATTCAAGAGGAAGACTTGACTTGGAGCAAGTTTGAGCAGCTATTCAAGAAGAACTATTTTTCAGAGCGATTCTTTGATGATAGCGAAAATGAATTTTATGAGCTAAAGATGGGATCTATGATAGATGATGAGTACACTAGCAGGTTCTTGGATTTAATGAGGTATGTGCCTTATCTCACGGAGGAGAAGGCTAAGATTCAGAGTTTCATTAATGGATTTTTGATTGCATTCAACGACACGATTGAGTTAGATGAGCATAGATCATCGGAGGAGGACATTCAAAACCTAAGGCAATACTATGAACAATTGAAGCGCATATATAAGACTAAGCCAGATTGCAAAGTTAATGTAAGGAAAAAAGGGAAATACGATAAGAAACGAGCAAGACCTCAAGGTATAGATAATAAAGAGAATGTTGAGCCATCTAAGAAGTTCAATGCATTAGATAGAGGACAGGGACATCGATCTAAGGAGTAGAATAAGGAACCCATGCGGTGTTGGACTTGTGAATGGGATCATCATAGGAGAGATTGTCCATAGTATCAGTGTGGTAGGCCTCATATATATAGAGAACAGGATGCACAGAGCGTTGGGGATGTTGGTCAGAGCATTCCTCGTATTTATGTAGCATTGTATAACAAACAAGGAGACTATCAACCATCTATGATTGAAATGGACGATAAACTTTGTGATCAAGTTATTTCTATTTTGATTGACCCCATATCGAATTATAGCTACGTTAATCCTCACTTGGTGGATAAGTGTTGTTTAAGTAAGGAATTTCATGCAAAATATTGGTTAGTGCAGTTTGTTATGGGTACGAAGAATCGAGTTCATCATTGGGTAAGATGCTTTTCATTTGATTTGAATGGTATTCCTACGACAACACATTTGAATGTATTATCATTGGGATCATGCAATATCTTGTTGGGCATGTATTGGTAGTATCTTCATAGGACCAAAGTGGATTGTTATGACAAATCCATTGAGTGTGATGATGACAATCGGGAACCATGAATCTTGCAAGGGAAGAATAAAACCACATCAGTTAGGATGGTGATATCTATGGAGGCAAAGCACAGTCGCAGGAAGAGATGTATGTTATTTGCAGTGCACATTTCTAGGGACAAGGGTGAAGAAGTTGAGGATGCAAATTTGTTGATAAGGTACCCAATTTATAGCAGTTCAAGGATGTATTTCTTGAGGACATTACAGAGTTTCTACCTCAAAGGGAGGTAGACCTTTCTATCGAGTTGGTGCGAGAGGCAGCTGCAGCATCAAAAACACCTTACAAGATGACCACACTTGAGTTGGTTAAGTTCAAGCTAGAGTTGGAGGAAATGTTGGAAAAGGGATACATTAGACCAAGTGTATCACCATGGTGAACACCGATATTTTTTCTGAAGAAGAAACATAGTACTCTTAGATTATGCATTGACTACAAGCAGTTGAAAAAAGTGACCATCAAGAACATCTATCTATTGTCGATGATTGGTCACTTGTTCGATTAGTTGAAGGGAGCAATAGTTTTCTTGAAGATTGATATGAGATTTGGATATCATCAGGTATGCATCAAAGAGGAGGACAGTTACAAGATAACTTTCCCAACCAAGTATGGGCATTAAGAGTTTGTTGTAGTTCCATTTGGTTTATCTAATGTTATAGATATATTTATGTGCTTGATGAATAGTGTTTTGTGTTTGTATTTGGATAAGTTTTTTATTGTGTTCATTAATGATATATTGTATATTCTAAAAATGAGGAAGAGCATGTCGAGCACTTAGCAACAATGTTGAGATTGTTGAGAGAACACCACTTGTACACTAAGCTCAGCAAGTGTAGTTTCTTTTAGACTGAGGTACACTACTTGGGACATGTTGTCTCCAAGGAGGGCATTACATTAGATCTAGAAAAGATAAGGGCCATCATGGAGTGGGTAGCTCCTAAGAATGTGGATGAGGTGAGATCTTTCATGGGGTTGGTAGGCTATTATAGGAGGTTCATCGGGAACTTCTCATAGATTTTTTATCCTATCACATCATTGTAGAGGAAAGGTAAGAAGTTTGAATGGATAGAGGAGTGTGAGGCTAGTTTTGAGTAGCTTAAGAAGTTGTTGACACATGCACTAGTGTTAAAAGGTTGTAGATTTGGACAAAGAGCTTGTAGTATGCATAGATGCTTCGAAGAAAGGACTTGGTGGAGTCCTTATGCAGGATGGACAGGTGGTATGCTATGAGTCATGGAAACTAAATGAGAAGGAGAAGAAATATCCCACACATGATCTTAAGTTGGCAGTGATTATACATGTGTTGAATATGTGGAGACACTATCTTCTGGGAAGGAGGTTTATAATGATGAGTGATCATAGTGGTTTGCGGTATCTATTTGACCAACTGAATCTAAATGGTAGGCAAGCTCAATGGTTGGCTATGATTGGTGAATTTTATTTTGAGATCAGGTGCATCAAAGGCAAAGAGAACAGAGTGGCAAATGATCTTCGCAGGAAGATACATGTAAATGACTTAGCAGCTATGAGCTCCTATGGGACATAATTACAAGATAGGATCTTGCATGCAGGTCAACAGGACATCAGATATATGGAGATTATGCACATGTTGCAATAGATTAAAGGTACAATTATAGGTGGTAGTAAAGGAATAGGTACATGTGACACGTATAGTTATAGGTATAGGTATAGGTTCAGGTGAACATGATGTGGACTATTGCCTATAGAAAATGCATTGGTCATATTCAGAGACAGGATATATTTTTCGAGTAGTAGTGAGCTCAAGAAGGTGATATTGAGAGAGTTTCATGCAAAACCATATTTGGGTCACCTAGGTTATTAGGAGAAACTGACCGCAGTAAAGAGATTTTATTATTGGTTGAACCTGATGAGGGATGTAGTAGAGTTTGTGGCTAAGTGTTTTAATTTTCAGCATGTGAAGCCTAAGTGTAAACATCCAAGTGGACTGCTGCAGACGATTGTGATTCTAGAGTAGAAATTTAAAAGACCAAACAACCAAAGAAATATTCCACACCATAAAGAAGAGACACCACCACCCGACCCAAAACTAGATCTGATCACTGGGAAGGTTATCCCTCCCCAACACAAAATAAAATCATTTTATTACTTATATGGCCTGCCTGCAAGTGCACCCACGAAGGCAACACCATCCCTCAAATTACAATACATTTTAGCCATAATAATTTCCCGAATAAGACGTAAAATTGCCTGCATAAGACATAAGACATAAGATTGTAAGCTTGTGGCCATGGTTGTGCGTGTTCCTGCAAATTCCATTGTTCTTTTCGACAACAATGTTGAGAAATCTGCACACACTAAAGGTCAATGTTAGAAATATATTATTTATGATCTTAATTGAGAGCTTCATTCCCTTCCTCTTCTTTATCTACCTTCTTTAATTCTTCACCAACCTCTGTTGTTGCAAACATGTTGTCCTCCACTTGCCTTCCAAACACAAATGGGCTTCTGCCACTAAATAACAACATATCAATAAGAGATTTATGTTGCATCATGTCCAACCACTCATCACCAATAAATGGTTCTTCATGAAATTTAACTTCAACATAACTTGCATCCACACTATTGTGGGATATCTGAGCATGCACGTGGTCATTAACAATTTCAACTTCACCAAGTTCATCAGTTATCGCTAGATTCACCAATTCATATCTCTCTTTGCAATCATCATCCACATGTTTCTCGTCACAGTGGGATTCAACATCATGCTCTTGCTCTCCTTCACTCACAGAGGCTTCAATTTATCTTTTTGAAATCTTTATTGCATATTTTTCATCCATACGCATTTTTTCATAATGGTTTTTACTTTTATAGTCTTCATGACCATCATCCACCTTTCAGTGGGATTCTCTGAGTTTTGTTGTCTTCCTAGAGTCTTTCTTGTATTCTCTTAGATATGTGGCCGACTCAACAAACTATGACGCATCTCCTTGTTGCATGTCACTCCCCCTTGCACCAAATTCTTCTTCCAAGATCTTCCATACTTCCCTTGAAGTTGTAACTTTTACAACCTTGCACAGACATTTCTCATCCAATTCTTGTTTTATAAAATCCAATGCTAAAGAAACACATATAGTAAACATAGGAGGTGGAAGCAGATCGAGGCTATATCAGTCAACCTAGATTTATTCTTTTGTCTTTTGCTAGATGACTCAGTTCATCGGTTGCGGTCTAAACCTTTCTAAACATGGCAACAATCTTTGCCTCTTCTTTTTTATTCCTTTTCTTAATCTCCTTCAGTCACACTTTGTGACCCATGACTTTTGTCTTTCCTCTATCTTATAGTTTCTTTCCCGATTGCATTAGGCTATCTTCCATATCAACCCCAAAGAAAATATGATTTTCAATATGTACCCCGATAAAGACCAATATTCACCCAAAACATTGTCATGATTGACAAAACACTAAAATATTTTGTAGATTAACAAACTTTGCAAAAGCCTAAACTTTCTTGTCAATTCTTTTTTTTCTTTAAATCTTCCACCCAAAGAAAATTCTATAGCTTTTTTTCATTTTAAAAAAAAAAAAAAAAAACTTAAAAAAAAATTTGTATTAACCTCTTTAAAATTTATATCAAAAATTTTAAATTCTCAGGTCAGATTCTCAAAGTTGTATTTAAGAGGTTACGACACTTTTTGAATATAGTTGACAACTCTACAGGTTGCGGCTACAAATTCCTTTCTTTACTGTTGTAGGGAAAAAAAAGAACTTCATTATTCTTGGCCTTTCCTTTTGGCTGTGGTTTATCACTCACAATGGTTTTGCAAGTTGTCGGTACAGATTTTGACTCTTTTTTGACTCTTGAAATTTTGCTTCGATACTAATTTAGAGAAAGAAAGAAAAAAATTTAATCATTTGTGACTCTTTTATTGATCACAAAATAATGAAACAGGTGAGGCTCATTTAATCATATTAGCTAATAATTTATTCAAAATAACTTAACGATTCATTCAAAATAACTTCACATACGCACATACTCTAAATTCAACTTTTCCCAAAATATAACTTAACTCAAACTCACTTAACTCAATAAACTGACTCTCCAAATCTATCTCTCTTACATAAGAATTATTACAATATAAAATTATTTCATTCTTGACATCTGAATCGTTAACTTTACAATATTTGCCAACTGTAAATTCAATTTCTTTCTTTAATTTCTGAGAAGCTCACTCATTGCCCATTCTATAGTAATGGTCATTGTCTCCATTTCAGGGGCGAACATGTCTTGACAAACTCAATTCATTTCTTATGTTAGTAGAAAGCGTGGACTGACTGAATATTAAGAATTAAAAAATTGTAAGAGTTAATGATGCCAGAGAGACTCACAAATCTAATTTCTTTATGGTCTCTCATGTGATTTGGGCATCCTGCTGAACACTCTAACGCTCTAGATCTGAAGTAGCACATCAACAAAGCTTTTACAATGTCTTTCTTTTGCCTCCTCCTAACCATCCTAGGATGAGTCCATGCGATGATCCATATGGTCACCTATCAATTTCTCAGCAAATGAATCAAATATTTTGTTGGCCTTAATGATACCTTTCAAATCAAGCCACTCCAAATAAGGAATTTCCAATGTAAAAATCTCCTACTACAGACACCACTTGTAACACCAAATCCTTGAATTCTTTGCTACCAGCACGCAAATCATCGTTAGAAAATTTCTTGCCCGCTAGTATTCGCTAAATTATATTTGTGGCGAGTGTCAAGAAAGCCTTACTGATTATCACGACACTTGTGTTTCTCTAACTCTTCTCCCAAATGGAACATATCATGGTATATACCTCTTCCTCTTGCACATGCTTGAAGGACTCAATTCGTTTGGCACTCAGCAATTCTGTTATGCATATTCTTCTCACATGTTTCCAATAATCTCTATAGGGAGTTAATATGACAGCCTTGAAATTCTAATATATATGCATTCCTACCGTTGTTAGAGGCCGATTGGCAAAATTCTAGTATTTTGATAAACTTCTTAGCCATCTCAGAAGAATAAAGGACCATAGTGAGAACATAGCCAAAACGCAGAAACATGAAGGGTCCATATTTTTCTACAAGGTTTTTGAGAGCACGGTGAGCAGGCAGACTCAATTGGTGAATATTTCCTATAATTAGCCACAAATAGGGTCCTGGAGACACTCTGTTGTTGTTTCTTCTTCTCTTCTACCACAAATCCAATAGTCTTTACCATTAACATTATAGATAAAGTCAGAGTTCTAACCAAGTTGTTAAACCACATGTTCAACCCAATGTCCTGTGTTCTGATGTAAGGAAAGATTAGCATCGTTGGAATTTAAGAAAAATTTGATAAAATGGAAATCCAACCTCTATAGACTTTGGGGAATGTAGAATTAAAAGTGTAGAAATTCCTGTTTTGTGCACATAACACGCACTTTAGCAAATAAAGAAATCCACCACTCTGATGACCTACCCCATCGAACATAATTTTCTCTTCTAAATGGAAAAAGTGTGGTGAGTTTAACATCCCTGAGCTTATTCCAATCGCAGAATCTTCGAATATTCGTGAATCAGAAGGTGGTCAAAATAATTGACCGCGCGTCTGATCCTTGAAAATTTGGGGAATCCACAATCGACATAAGGATGCCGATCTAACATAGCACAATTAAATTGAATATTTACCAATAGATTGGGATAGGACCACTGCATAGGAATGAATATTGACATTTTAGATTAGGATAAGAACACTTGATTGTTATGAGAATTTTGAAATTCAATTTTCCCATTCTTAAAATTTTAATTTATTATTATATTTATTATAATGGTTGTATAGATTTAATTTTCATAGAAATATTTGAAGTTTTTTAAGTATATACCCGCAATTAAAGATATTTTTTTTCTTAATAATTTTCATTTAAATTTTAATTATAAAAAACTGTTAATCAATTATTGGTCCTTATAGAAAATATGTTCTAAATTTTTGGGCATGTGTAGTATTATAAGCCAAAAGCCAAATTTGAAATTAAAATCTCCATGATAATAATGAAAGTAATTTTAATGATTAATAAATCGTATCTTACATAATGTTTTTTATATCTATAATATATTATATATATATTATATATATAAATATATATAATATATATTATATATATATTATTCTTAATCAATTAATAATAATAAATTATAGTTTAGTTTATTTTTTGATCTTGTAATTTTAGAAACTTGAGATGAGTAAAATTTCAATCTTTTATGGATTAATGCTTATCTACATTTACCAACCATTAAATTTATATGGTTGCAATAGTATAAGTTTAAATGCATTTTTTTTAATGTAAATGATTTTGAGGTAATTATTTTCATAACATGTTTATACTGTAACATGTTTTGAAAATTTAAATTTATATTCATAGTAGTGGTTAACATAGAGGATTGAATTTTATAAAGTATTTATGACATTTTTTATTTTTTATTGATGGAAAATAATATTATGTTTACAAGTATAATTTCACTCTAATTTTGTATTATTGGTTCTGGTTACTTGTGTTTGTGCTAATTTTTTTAACTAATAACTATAATAATTTTAAATAAATTTAATTTAATTTTTTTTTAACAAATTTATTTTTATTTTTATTTTGATAACATGAAATATATTATAAAATTATAGATAGATGCATATGAACATTTAACAATTATAAAATTATAGATAGATGCATATGAACATTTAACAATTATTTAGTTTATATTGTTGAACTACTTTTAATTTTGATAATCAACTACACAATTTTTTTACGGAGTTGTCTATAATGCGACTTTTTGGAGATTCCGGTGACGGAATCCGGTGGAAGAAATTGAGGTAAATCTTGATTTTTAGCAGTTAAAATGGTTTTTTAACTGCATATTTGAATTCAGCACTCTGGAAAACCCCTGGGACCCTTTGATTGTGCAGAAACTAGCTATCAAACTTGCGATTCCAATAAATTGCTGTTGGATTTTGACTAGAAAAACCCGCCAGAAAAGCTTTCAAAAAGTCTCATTATAAACAACTGCTTTTTTTACATTGAAATTATCTTTATTTTTAAATCATTTTTTAACTTTTAAATAAAATTTAAGATTAATTTGATTATTTGAAATTTTATTTTTTTAAACATAGAAATTAATAGTTAAAAACCAAAATACATCTCGACAAAGCATGCTAAATAAATTAAAATCCAAAGATATTTAGCAAAATTGAAAGTATGCCTCCACTCATCTCATGTGCCATCGTTGTTTCTCACAAGAGTGAACATATTCTCATTTATGAACCTGCCTATCATTTCAGTTGGCATGGTAATTAATGTCCTTGTCGAGACAAGGATTATTAGGCTAACTATGAATTTACAATTAAATTATGGTAAATTTCTAATGAACGAATGAATTAATGAAAATAAATAAAATAAAATTTAAAAGTGATGTCTACAAAACATAGAGGTTAAAAATTTTGTTAAAATGAAGATTAGAAAATATTTAACTATTATGAATGGATAGAATTTACATTTATTTTTCTACGTAATATAGAAAATGAGGGTTTTTATTAGATTTTTTCAACATTCTTTGAAGGGGAATTCTAACAGTTAATCTTTGGGATTAGGAAAATTTATGTAAATATTGTAAATAGAAAAAATAAAGGAAGTTAGAAGACCAAGAGACATTGGGAGATGAAACACAATAGTATCTCTCTCCTTGTATATATTCATATTCTCTCTTATTGCAAAACACATTTTGATTTAGATTTACAAACATGGCTTGATAGGAAAGATGCTTAGAATAATCATATTAGATAACGAAAGCAATAAATATATGATGGAATGATAACAAGCACAATCCTTAGACATTTGTTTGCCTTTTTATGGCACGTGACAATCAAGGGGCTAGCACAAGATGATTTAACAAGTCTAGTGTGAAGCCAAGGGTAATGTGTAGCATATGGGATGAGCATATGAGGGTAGCATGCAAACATGTAGAGATGAATTCATTAGAATGAGTTGAATCAACTAGAGTGGACATGGGAGGATAACACATGAACCAGGAGAACACAAAGGAGTAAATCTTACTATTGAGATGGGTTGGTCCAAACTATCATTTGGAAAAAGTATGTAATAACAAACATTGACCCATTCGAAATGGAATGACGCAACCTTCTTCAATTTGGAATGATTTCTTGTAAATGCGACAAGAGTATTGGCTAAGGAAGCAAGCATTTGGACAAGTACCATTTTGATTAGAAGTGCTAACGTGATATTAAGAGTTGGCAAAGGAATTAGAGAGGAAATCCATCAATTTATATGGGTTTGGATAGTGTGCAATCACCCAATGTCTAGCATAATTGGGTGGCTCATTGCACAAGTCATGAAACAATCTTCTTACATGACAAAGTATAGGGAGATAAGTTCTTATTAGTCAGAGGAAAACATAAGCATGAAAACACAAGACAAATAAATACATAACCTTCTTCTTCAATAAATAATTTATATTCATTAATTAT
Source organism: Pinus taeda (assembly GCA_000404065.3). Classification (NCBI taxonomy): domain Eukaryota; kingdom Viridiplantae; phylum Streptophyta; class Pinopsida; order Pinales; family Pinaceae; genus Pinus; species Pinus taeda. The sequence goes on from APFE030244064.1 coordinate 11,542, forward strand.
TCTCTCATATACATCCACCGAGCTAGGATTGTTCTCTCTTCTTGCTTCACATTACAATGGCTCAACTACGGGTATATAAACACCAATTTTTTTAAATATGGAATCATGAAAACTCTAAATTTCCTTTTCTCATGCAAACTAAGGCTTCACACTTTAACTAAACCCTTCTAACTTTCCTTTAACTTAACTGAACATTTTTCTTTTTCTTGACGTAGCTTTTCTAGACAAAGCATTAACCGTTTAACTATGGCTCATTTGACTTCTAATATTGGACTCGAATTTTTTTCCTTACCTTAACTCTACTCTCCATGCATTGCATGCATATGGGAGTAATTACTATTTCTAAAAATCCCCCTTAATCATGACCATATTACTCAACCTTAAATTAATCGTTACTCGACTATGCGTGCTATGCTTGCAATAAAAATTTGACTCAAAAAACTTTTCACAATGCAGTTTTTTTTGTTTCATTTCTTCCATTTTCTATACCCTTAAAACTGATTCATTTTCAGTTGCACTTTCTTTATATAAGATCCATATTCCTTCACTTTCTTCTAATGCAAATTTTCTTTGAATTCTTTTATATTTGTTATAAAAAACAATTTAGGCTTTCAAAACCTATCTTCTATAGCTTCCTCTTTAAATATTTGTTCATTCATGAACTACTACCATAAATATTCATCTTCAAACTATGAACTTTTCCATGCTTCTTCTGCTTCGTGATCTTCTTTCTACCATATTTCTTGATAGTAGATTTTGATCTTTTCTTGAGTCCATTGTTAAAAGGTTGTTGCAATACTTTCTTCTTCGTCTTCAGAAACTTCCATGCCTTTTCCTACACATTTTTCTTCATCTTCTCTTTTAGTTATAATTGTAACTAGATTGTTTTCATGTTTACTTTCACACTTAAAATCAATGTTAAAAACATCTGTAGTGAGAGCCTTCTCTGCGTCTCCTTTCTTCTATTCCTCTTCAATTGTGTTGAGGCTATCTTCCATTGTTACATTGTTAGTGGATATTCTCATCAAAAACTCATGGATCACTTTATCCTCTTCTTAATCATCAATTGATGCTAGATTGTACACTACTGCATGAGAAATTCTAGATATTATTTCATAACTTGCTGCTACATTGGTAGCTTCAATATTCGATTCTTTATCAAACATGGCACTTTCCATATTTCCACAATCATTCCTTATTTCAAAAAAAAAGGCCACAAATTTCATCAACATAATTTCATCCACTCTATGGTGAGATGTCTTAGCATGCATGTGCTCATTAGTAATTACAACTTCACCAAATTCATCATTTGTTTCGAGATTCATGAGAGATGTACTTTTTAGCTCTATAAACCATTATTTCATATGAAAAATTGTATTTCGTATTCTCAAAATTAAATGCCTAAAACTTTGATGCAAAGAGGCCATCATCAACTACAATCATACCAACTAGATGAAACTTGTTATTCACTTCTTTATTGGAAGTTTCACCATCATCAACAAGGTCTATTGTTGGATTCACAAATTCACAACTCACTTTGCAATCACCATCCACATGTTTCTCATCACAGTGAGATTCACGATCATCTACACCATCCATGTTACATTGGGGTTCTCGATCACCTATATGCTCTTGCTCTCCTTCACACGTATAGGTTTCAACTTCTCACTCTGCAATATTTTCGGTGTCTTATTCATCCACATGCATGTTTGCATGATGGGTTTCACTTTTATAGTCTTTATGACCATCATCACATTTGAGTGGGATTCTCCAAGATTTGTTTTCCTCCTAGAGTCTTTCTCATTTTCTCCTAGACGTGTAGTTGACTTTATTGATTCTTCAATAGACTTTAACAATATTTTTTGCCTTATGTCACTTTCCTTTATACCAAATTCTACTTCCAGGGTCTTCCATGCTTTCTAGGAAGATGTAGATTTGTCTACCTTTCACAGTGGCTTCTCATCCAATGCATGTTCTATAAGATCCAATACTAAGGTGTCACATAATTCATCATATGGTTTATTAGACTGATACTCAATCAAGTCTTTACATTGAAAAAAGGTTTCATCTTGATAGTTACTAAAAATTATAATTTTACCAGTAAATTTTGGAACTTTTATGAGATCTATCTTGATCCATTCATCCTTGAATTGTTCTACTTCATCTACTTGTCTTTTATATTTTCTCACCATCGCGAGAACCACTATGAGCTCTTTGAAATACTTTGGCTCTTCCTTTTGATTTATTTTCTCAGTTTTCTTCAGTCTTGCTTTGTGACCCATGATTGTCGTTTATACTTATTGTGTCAGCCTTCTAGAAATGAACGTCAGACACTTGATTATCTTTAAAGATAAAAAAATAAACCTTCACTTTAATTATGGTTCCCAAAAATTACTAGAAACTTTGCTAAGATATTCTATACATATTCTTACAGAGGTTCATAGAGACAACTTATAGTGGATACTCCTTCAATTAGTGGCTATGTTTCTTTCCTCTTTTTATGGTGGTGGCTCTCTATGCTACTGAAACTAATATTTTAGTAGTTGGGTTTACATACTCTCAACGACCTCTAGTTTTTACTTATGGACCAATGAATGCAAACGTCGATTTGTGAGCTACTCACAATAGCCAGGGATCTTAGTGGAAGTATCTCATGACCTTCTTAAGTCATTTGGTTTTTTGAAGCCTTGCTAAAGCTTCCTCTAATACCACTTGTAATTTAGAGGAAGAGATAAACATGCAAACACAAGAAAAATAAGTACACAAGATTCTGCTTGAATAAATAAGTTCTATTCGTTAATTATTCTCTCATAAACATCCACTGAGTCGTTGTTATTCTCTCATTACAATGACCCAACCATGAGTATATAAGCACTAAACTTTCTAAATATGGAACCATGCAAAACCTAACTTTATTTTTCGCATGTAAACTATGACTTAACACTTGAACTAATCTTTTCTAACCTCACTTTAACATAAATCGACATTTTTCTTTTCCTTAACTTAGATTTTATTTACAAGGCATTAATTGTTTAACTTTGACTCACTTGACATCTAATATTATACTTAACTTGCTTTCCTTCACTTAACTTAACTCTTCATACATTGCATGCATGCGAGAGTAATTACTATTTCTACAAAGTGAAATGATTTTGTTCTATGACAAAGTTGTGATTGATGGCAGTAAATCAAATAGGAAATTTGGGGATAGGTTTGTTTTAATTGTATGCTCTTATAATTTTTAAATTGCTATACGAGACTAGAGTTCACTTTCTTGTAACACATTTGAATATTTGATAATTATTAGGCCATTTGGGTTGTTGATTTTATAAGATTATTTCCATTCCTATCATTTGCATATTGGTTTTGTTAAGGCATAATTGTATGGAATAATTATCTACATACTTTAATAAGTGTTAAACTTATAAATTTTAATAATCATGAAATATAAAAAGTGACGTGTAGTGTGGAATCTTGTAGTTTTAGATTATGAAAATCGATGAGATGAAATGAGTTGCGATGCACCACAAACCTATAATGATGGGCCATCTGGGTGTGCTAAGTCAGCCTCCGATATGGGTGACTATAGGGGAATGACAATGGCTTTTTAGGTTAAATTAAAGTTTATGCGAGATGTACTCTCTTAACCTCCTTCATAATTTAATTATATATATATCTCTATTAAGTAAGAACGATAAATCACAATCGTTATTCCCTAGTTTGAAATGATATCAACTACTAACATTACTTGGTTGTCTAATTACTAGATAAAAATCTTTAACAAAACCTCAATACATAGCAATAAATTAATATCCAAAAATACTAAATTATATATATATATAGCGATACAAGGGTTAGCTCAGTTGGTCAAAATCAGTACCTCGCCATCGGGAGGCCACAGGGTCCATTCTCCCCGAAGCCCTTGGGGTCAAGCCTTGCTAGTAAGCTATGGGGTGTTAGCTCAGATTTTTTTGTGGATGTAGTGCCACCTGTTGACTAGAAAGAATTCAGTTAGAAAGAAAATATGAAAGGTTTAACATTGCATAATACTTGATGAACTTATAAATATATATAATATTAATTTATATATAATTATATATGTATATAAAGTATATATATATTATTCAGTTCAAAATGCATATATAATATATATATATATTTATATATACATTCATGGTTATATTATCTAATTTCTTGCCAGAACTATATATCAAGTTTTATGAGTAATTTAAAAAAATATTCACATATTTGAAAAAATAAATAATTTAGTCCATGAGCTTTAACCATCACTGTTATAAGTATTATGTGAAAAGATAGACTCCAAATCAAATCCTTATAAGTTAAGTTTACCCCAAAACAAAAATAAATTATTCTTATCTCTTTTATTATATATTTTTTATGCTGGATAATGTATAACTTTAATATTTTGAAGAATCAATATTTTAATTTACACTTTTATAGAGTTAAAAAAATACACTTGCTAAATTAAAATTAATTAAAAAAGTTCGTCTGAAAACTATTAACTTTATCAAAATGTATATTTTAATTTTATAATTAATTAAAATTAAATTAATTAAACATTTCTAATTATCATATTAATCAAAAAAATATATATGAAAAGAAAAAATTACAGTACTAAAAGAAAGAAAATGATAGGATTAAATTTCATTTGGTTTAAATATCTATTTTCAAAAACAAAAAGAATTATTATCTCCTATCCACTCATGGAATTATTGTGCAAACTTCTTGAATGCAATGACATAGAAGTTGTTTCTAATAGTATCAGAAGAGATGGAAGGGACATAAGAGGAAGTGATGCTTTGGAAATATTGCCAGGAAAGTGTGTTGTGTTCTTCAAAGTGGAATACCCGCAAAAAATGAAGAGCCCAACAAATCATTGTCTTTATATAAGTTAACGTGAATGGTAAGTGAAATAGCAGCTTCGGTATAAGCGTGAGATAGTAGTAGCCCACAAATTGGCGGACTTAGGGCACACTCTCAAAGTCAATTTCGTAGGTGTTAGATAATATTGCCTTAATTGATATGGTTTTGTCTTAATTGTTAACTATGTTAAATGTGTTTCATCTTAATTATCATTATCTTAAGTGACCATTGTCTTAAATATAGAATTTTGTCTTCAAATATTTTTAACTTAAATTATTTTTGTTTCATATTCTTTTTTCTTAAATTTTATATTTAAGACAATT
>APFE030244085.1:0-15315 GCA_000404065.3 Pinus taeda
CTTCATCAGAAAGCTCATTCATGACCATGTTCTTAAAGTGCAATATTGTTCAACAGATGATCAGGTTGCAGACATCTTCACAAAGGCTCTCATAGAGGCGAAGTTCACAAACTTCGATATATGCTTGGAGTTCAGGAAGTTGTCACTAAGGGGGGATAGGCTCTAGTGCCTCCTTCCTTCTCCTATTGTGTCATATTTGTAAATCCTTCAATCCTATCCCAAGTTGTTCTTAAGGGGGGATTTTAGGATATTCCGACACATAGGGAATAGTTAAGTTCAACTTGGTCTAGTATAGAGTTAGGTATAGAGTTAGGTAAAGTGTGTTTCTTTACCGTTGTACATTTTGTAACTTACAATCTGACGGTCACGATATGTAGTGATATGACGGTTCACTCTCTCCTCGGTATTACCGACACTTGATCCATGGCTTGACACCCGATTGGTCCATGAGTTCTATTTGAAGTGCATGGAGGGTCATTGTTCGGGTAATCCGTCTATGAGAGAAAGCTTATGTAAATTTTCATTCTTTGATTAATAAATTGCCTGAAGTGGCCACGTTGGCTCAGGCTGTGGACTGTTTCCCTCTTTGAGGGTTTTAACCACGTCAAAAATACTGGTGTATTGATTTGAGATCTGGTTGTGAGCGATTTCCTTTTGGTGTTCTTTCTGAGGAACTTACCTTGTAAATTCCAACAAGAATGGTAATTGGTTAACATTTATTTTTTAATTTGTTCAGGAATGGAACCTTCTACAACTCTTGGGCTATCCTGTGACATGCAGAAAAAACTATGGACATGGAAGAAAAATAGTGAAAAATTGGCAGAGGAAAATATTTAATTAGAGTAGGACTACACTTAATGGTAGTTACACACCTATCACACTTTAGTTTATTAGCTCAAAGACCAAGGATGTGTCCCATCCATTAGGTGTGATGGAGGAGATAATATTTAGGCAAGTGTAGGCCCAATGACTATACGAGTCATTGATCGTGTAAGGATGGATGACTCAGATCTCATCAATGGAAAATGACGTGCTAACGGGCTTGCAACTTTGCACCCAATGTAGTAATATGACCATTCTATGGACACAAAACAAATGGTTTTGATGTGTTGGGGGTAGATTAAGTGCTTATCCCTTGAGTACCTTAGTGCCCGATGAGGCATTGACACTGTCAATTAAATCTGAAGTGATCAGATGGTTGGGAAAAGAGAGGTGGGTTAATCTCATCTGAAAAATTGATTTGACTAAACATATGTAGGTCGTGGCCTGATCAATGACTGTGGGCCAACGATATTTTACAATAGTGCGATTAGATTTAAAATTTGCCCGTCCTATATTTAAGCCTCAACTATTTAAGTACTACTTGTGAAAGATTAAAAAATAAAAATAAATTATTTTAAGAGGTATATTAAGGTTTTAAAGTTAGGAGCAAAGAAGGGTTTGGCAATAATAGATAGCTTCAGGCACATATGGTTTGGGTGTCTTGGGGTTGACACTTCCCACATGAACCCTAGCTAGTTAGATTTTTTTTAAAGGTGAAGATATGGCCTTGGTTGATCAGTGGTGTAGATTGATTAAGTGATGGTTAGGGTAGCAACCCTATAAATCTCCATCGTTATTGACTCATTGTGTCATTGCATTGGTAGTAAATTGAGTTCTTCAACATTATATACAAACCTTATTGTAATAATGGGGAATTGTTACCCTTTTCTTGAAAGAAACTATTGTCAAATTTGATTTCACCTAGCTTGGATGACCATCTAGGTCTAATTTTAGTCAAATGCATGACTTTAGCATGGCCCTAGTTCGCATACTTGGTAATTTTCCTCAAAATATTTTTTTTCTTGTGATTTTATTTTCTGGTTCTTAATTTAACTTAATATCATTCCCAAATTTCATTTTAACCAATGCTGAGTTGTTCCTACAGGTGTCATAGCTCCATATTGAGGGTTTTTATGGTCATGATATTTTTGTTTAGGGTTTTGATTCAGCTCTAGCCATTCCACTAGGGTTAATAAGGTACAATCCCTCAAGGTAAATTACCAAAACCCAACTTTGAAGTTTTTTTTTTTCAAGGGCTTCGATATGCGTTGTTGATGAGGACAAAACTATTCCTTTTTTTTTTGCTCATAGATATATGGCGACTCTACTTAAATACCTATATGTAAGAATTACTTAAAAACCCTAGCTAAATAATTTCATTCCTTCAACAAACTTTGCAAGGGGGTAAGGGAAAGTGATCAATCTTCTCAACTTTCTTGCAAGTATGCACTAGTGACATCAAAGTTTCAAATGATCAATTTGCTAGAAAAGTGTTTGTCTTTCTCAGTTTCTCATCCTACTTCAAGGCTACAACTGCTCATTTAATTCTTTATACTCTCTAGTTCATTCATGTTGTAATGACCCTATGGCTTACTTCTTTCTCATTTGAATTTACAAGGTAGGGTTTAAAGGTCAAGGCCCTAGATTGGCCATAGGGATCTTTCTTTTTATTTACATGTATTACAAAGACTATTTGAGGGTAATGCCCATACCTTGTAAACAATTGTTCTATATTAGTGATTTTTGTTCTTTGAAGTTTTATGTTGGGGTCTCCCTTCACTCAGAGGGTTTTTTTCCCTATCTTAATGGGTATTCATTACTCAGTCAATTCGTTTGGTCAAGAATGTATTTTTTCAGTACACCCATAAAATTAACCTCTCTCTCTCTCTCTTTATATATAAATATATATATATAATTATATATATATATATATATATATATAATATATATATATATATATATATATAATATATATATAAATATATATATGCCTATTTCTATTTATGGTTTAGTTGTGATCGCTTAATATGGACATGCATTTCATTTTTAAGCAAGTATGGCTCATGCATATAGTTTTGAATTTTTATTTCCAAAATATTTCTCTGTATAGAATGCTAAATCAACAATATTTGCCTTTACAATTTATCCGACAATTTGTTTAGTTTAAAATTCCACCAAAACATTTTACTTATATATCTATATATATATCCTCTCTTCTTAATGTATAGAAGCATATTCTTGTTGTTTTATAAGAGTTTCTTAGATATATTAATTCACTTCTTTTCTGGCATGCAATTATTGTAGCTTAATTTAATGAGCCATATAACTAGGTCAAAAACCTAGTGGATCCCTATAATGAGGGACAACTTCTAGTCTTCTGGACCCTAAATATCCTTTGTTCAAGACTATTTGTGCTTGGGTTCATGAACAAAACATTTACTTTCCATAGGCCTGCACAACTAACCTAAATAGAAGCACACACTTTTGTCCTTTGTATTAAAACATAGGTATATATTTGTAATCCTTTATATTATATTTCTTCTAATATACAAATTATAATTCTAGTAAGCCTTACATTTAGTTTTATCTTTGTGTATAAATATCGAGTCTTATCACCCGATATTATCTTTGTTTAGAAATTTATCTAATAAGTTATTTTACCTTGCCTTTATCTTATTTAGATTGTTCCACTCAAAAAAATTGCAAGGGGAATTTCTAGGTAACTTATCTAGTGACTAAAAGGTATTTTAACCTAGCACCTGAGAAATTGTGTTTACATGTACAAGCACAGATAACCAAACAACAACTAATTATTCTAGTACACACATATTTATGTCCACTGATCAACTACACTAAAATTTTCATCTAATCATTTGTGATTTATAACTATTTTCATTTCAGAGTAGCCATCTATTCTAGCTTTTCCTAAAATAGTCTACTTATCAAAATTCCTATTATTCATAAATTAAAGCATTCATATACTTATTTATATTCCTCTATGGAATAGGTTAAAGGCTTTCACTTTCCTCCCAAGATTGAACCAACTCTTCTGTCAGTTCCCCCCGAGCTCCACTTCTTTGTATCAAGAATCAGAGCATAAATCTTTTTTATATTCACCTCATGAACCCTTTAGCAGTGTCCTAATAAATCTCTGGGTTCCAAACTAGTCTTTCTCTCCCATTGTTATGATGTTAACAAGAAAATTATTTTATCTTCCATAATTCGTTTTCTTTGCAGATCCACCTCATGACATTTATCTCTAGTCATGAAAATTTGTTGGTGATTTTTATGTGCCAAATATTCTTTGAATAATGGAAAAAGGAGGAATTTTATTCTTTTTTGTTAATGCCCCCTATGGGCATAACTAATTCCAATTTCTTCCTACTACTTGTAGAGCTGTAACTAGGGTCTCTCACACCACTAATTATCCCACATTAATAAGTCAATCCGGGAACGATTTGTTATTGCAAGGAGTAGCTCAATCCGAGGCTATTTGTCCGAGTAATGCTCAGTAGTATAGTGTTCTAATGATTCGAAAGGAAACAGATGTTAAGCTGTAACTAAACTAACCCAAAAGATAGAATCACACAAGGGAGTTGATCAGTCAAGGGTACGGAAGCAATAACCCATCCCTTTAGAAACTGATGAAGAAAGGAAATTAGAGCATGGACTTATAGGTCTGGGAGCTAAGCAGCGTCTTGCTGAGGCTCACTACAAACTTAGACCTTCTCTCACACCATAAACAACAAAGGCAGGTAAATAGAACGGTGGAAAGTAAAATGGAACAACAGTCTGGAAATGGAACAACAATAAATGGAACAATAGTAAAATGGAACAACAGTTATCAAATGGAGCAGCAGTAATAAAATGGAACAACAATCCTTAATGAATTATGAAACAACAATTCTCATCCGTATGTACATGTTCTATACTACTATAGCAATCTGAGAATAATAAATGATATGACTACGCTTCTGAACGAAGTAATATTGCTTGCAAGTCTCACAAATACTATTTCACATGGATCAAATAACGATAACATTCAGGCTAACATTCTATTACAGAGATAACCGAAAGATGCAACTCAAATAGATCCAATTGTACAATGCAGAGACATGAGATAAAGAAGTCAATCACATATCAATCATAGCATATCACATAAAAGATGTATCACAATACTTAAATAACAGAAATAAACAAACCACACACAAATCACCGTATAATAATACAAAAGCAAGTGTCCTTCGGAGCCGGGCCCTTAGCTGCGAAGGGTACACTGCCTTAAGTTACTCCAGATGTAGAAACAAAATAAACACCAAGTCTTCTATATTAATCGCATCAACAAAAGTATACAAAGTCAGGTCTCAACGAGACTCGATGATCACAGTTTGTTCTGAAACTTAGAATCAAAAATATTTCGTCCCTTTTCTCAATGGCGTGGTGCCTTTGAGAGTCTTAGAATGAATGACGAAGAATACATTGCAACCTTTTTCCTGTGAGTGGATGTTTTCAACTCACTCAAGGGTCTAGGTGAAAACATTGAAGAATGTACAATTGTCCAAAAAGGTTTGAGATCGCTTCAAAAACGTTTTGATTCCAAAGTCAGTGACATATAAGAAATAAAGGACTTCGATACCCTAACAATGGGTGAACCTCATGGGATTCTTATTACGTATGAAATGATAAAATGGATCTCAAACTCTAAGGAAACTGAATTCAAGGCTTCAAAAACATTGAAAAATGGGGAAAATTGTAATTATGGCAGCGATGATTCTGATACTGAGACAGACCTAGCACAATTCGTAAAGAAACTAAGGAAAGGATCCAAACTCAAAGGCAAGTATCCTCTCATTTGTTTCAAGTGTGGTAGAATAGGAAATTACGATGCAAAGTGTCCTCATAAACATGATAGTGATGATGAAGATGAGTACAAAATGAGTATGTTCAAGAAGAAAGGGTCAAATATGAAGAATTCCTTCTCCAAAAAAGATGACTCTAATGAAGAATAAATCATGATTACAAATAAAAAAAAATCAACTAAAAGTACCTTGCTACTCAAAAAGGATAATGATTAGTGTGATGAAGAAGATGGCTATGCTGGAAACAATGAAGTATTATTCATGGCATTTATAAATGATGATGAATCTAAAAGAGAAGAAGAAGTAAATATGGATTAATTACTAATTAGTGTTGTTGAAGAAAACGAGAATTAAGGAAGAATGTCATTTCTCTCAAAACACAAAAGGAAGAAGCAAAAGGGAAGGAAGAATTTTTTAACAAACTAAAGGAAAGAGAAGAAATATGTGAGAAACTTGAAGTTGAAATTGTCTCTCTAAAGAAAGAGTTGAATCAGGTTAATAAGAGCTTGCAAAGTTCTCAAACTCTTGATACCATCCTTAATACTCAAAGACCTCAACATGATAAGACTGGAAATTCTTTCAAAGATGAATCATCAAGTTCAAAGAAGAATTCCAATGAATAAACTCAAAGAAGTTATGCTGGAATCCTTTGCAATCATCCAAAATAAGAGAAGTCGTTCCACCTAGAACAAAGATCCACCTGAAACAATCCAAGGAATGAAATAAAGCTATCTCTAGGAAATAATATTACATCAAGTCAAGGCTATCCAAACATGTATCAAACTATCTTTCTTAGTTATTGTTTCTACTATAAAACTTTTGGTCATCAAGCGAAGCATTACAAGGCTTATAAGGATAATATCTCAAGGAGATATAAGACCAATTATCAAAATAAGCCGCTCGGTTAAAAAGAACAAGGTCAAATCAAGACCTATAATTCATTTGATCCTTTGGATAGGTATGATCTAGTATGTTCAAAATGCAATGATTTAGGTCATGATGCACAAAATTGTCCACTTATGTTAAAAAGGGGAGAGTTCAAAATGGGGGAACCCTCTATACATAAATGTGGTCTAGCTTTATGTGCATAAAGTGATGAAAATCAATGGTTTGTGGATAGTGGATGTTCAAGACACATGATAGGTGACCCAAAGAAGTTTATCGCATTAAATAAAAAGGATGGAAATGTATCCTTTGGAAGTGGATCTACTAAGATTTTTCAAAAAGGGACAATGGCTCTTGTTAATGGAAAGGTAAAAGCACAAAATGAACTACTAGTAGAAGGGCTCAAACACAATCTTCTAAGCATTAGCCAGATTTGTGACCAATGACATAATGTTATTTTTTGTATGAGAGATTGTAAAATAAGAAAACCCTCTTCAAGAGAACTTGTGGGAAGAGGAGTAAGAACACCAGATAACGTATATATTTTGAGTAAAATTCAGGAATACAAATTCTACATGAGTCAAACAGATGAAAGTTAGTTATGGCACAAGTGATTGGGACATCTAAATTTTGACAACTTGTTTAAAATCAGCAAAAAAACTGTAGTAAGAGACATTAAAAAAAATATAAAACCATAACAAGTTGTGTCTGGCCCATGTCGACATGGAAAGAAAAACTAGAAATTTATTCAAGACTAAGGAATGCTCAACATCGAAACCTTTGGAGATCATACATGCAAATTTGTGTGGACCAACCAGAACTCTAACTCTACAAGGCGAAAGGTACTTTGGTCTATTTGTAGATGACTATAATAGAATGATGTGGGTATTCTTTATAAAATTTAAATGTGAAGCTTTTGAATGTTCTAAGAATTTCAAAGCTCTTGTGGAAAATGAAAAAGAATAAAAAATCAAGTGTCTTCGAACAGATAGAGGAGGAGAATTTACTTCAAAGGAATTCAATGAAATATCTAAAATACATGGAATCAAAAGAGAAATTTATGTAGCTATAACTCCTAAACAAAATGAAGTAGTTGAAATAATAAATAGAACTTTGCAAGAAATGGTGAGAACAATGTTACTTGCAGCAGATTTGCAGGCCAATTTTTAGAAAGAAGCAGATGGGGCAATAGTGTCTACCTTGAATAGAGCCCAACTAAGACTAAATAATGATAAGAATCCGTATGAATTATGGTAAGGAAGACCTGCTTCAGTAAACTATTTCAGAATTTTTGGAAGTGAATTCTTTATGAAGATCAATGATGACTCACCAGGAAATTTTGATTCGCGTGTTGATGAAGCAATATTTCTTTATATTCTACAAGGCATAAAGCATACAAATGCTACAATAATCGACTACGAAAGATAGTAGAAAGAATTGATGTGAATATTGAGGAGGATCTTCCAGAAAAGGAAATTGAAGCCCATGAAGAAGATTATATTCTTGAAGAATCCAAAGAAGATACAACAAAGCAAGAAAAGGCTCAAGAAAGCCAAAAGGAACCATCTCAAATTCCATCAAAAGAAAAATTCCTTCAAAAACACCATCCGGAAGAATAGATTATTGGTAATGTAGATGATGGAATACAAACCCGAAGAAGGATGACAAATACACCAAGAAAGGATGATGTTGCCTTACTATCCATGATAGAACCATAAACCTTTGTTCAAGCCAGTAAGGATCCTCATTGGGTGAAAGCTATGGAAGAAGAAATGTTTCAAATCGGCAAGAATGAAACATGGGAACTGGTACCTCATCAAAAATATAAAAATATTATTGGAACCAAGTGGGTGTTCAAAAACAAAATGAATGAAGATGGACAGATTAATAGAAATAAGGCAAGGCTTGTTTGCAAAGGATACTCATAAATTGAAGGAATTGACTTTGAAGAAACTTTTTCCCGGTAGCTCGATTAGAAGCTATAATAATGTTTTTGGCATTTTCTTATTCATAAGGTTTCAAAGTTTATCAAATGGTCATGAAATCAACATTTCTAGATGGTGATCTAAAGGAAGAATTTTACATGGAGCAGCCATAAGGGTTTGATCTAATAGAAGGAAAAGATTTCATTTGTAAATTAAAAATGGATTAAAAAAAGCTCTTAGAGCTTGGTATGAAAGATTGGATCATTATCTACAACAACAAGGTTTCAAAAAGGGGTTGGCTTGAAGTAATATCTAAATGAATATAGACAAGGATAAATTATTAATCACCCTTGTATATGTTGATGATCTATTTTTTCTAGCAACAATGATGAGATGAGTCATGAATTTGCTCAAAACATGTCTAAGGAATTTAAAATGTATATGATTGGTGAATTATCTTATTTCCTTGGACTACAAGTAATTCAAACTAAAGATTGTATGTTTATATCCCAAACAAAATATCTTAAGGAAATGATTAAAAGATATGGGATGGAAGAATTTTTTGTTATGAGCACACCAATGACTACAAATTCCAAATTAAGAAAAGATGATGAATCCCCTTTGATAGAAACAACTCTTTACATATCAATAATTGAAGCTCTTATATACTTTATTGCCTCACGACCTGATATTATGCAAGCAGTAGGAATGGTGGCAAGATTTCATTAGCTCCTAAGGAATCCCATTTGATGGTTGTTAAAGAATTCTTAGATATTTGAAAGGTACTCCTAATTTTGGCCTATGGTATACCAAAAGCACAACTCTTACTTTGAAAACTTACACTGATGCTGATTGGAATAGAATCACAGACGATAAAAAAAGTACTAGCACAAATGAATTCTTCATGGGAGATTGTCTTGTATCTTGGCTCAGCAAAAAAAGATCATCTATATCTCTCTCAGCATATGAAGCCGAATACATAGTTGTTGCAGATTGTTCTACACAAATATTGTGGATGAAGGAAGCTTTGAAAGATGTCAACATAGAAACTAATCAACCAATTATTATCTATTGTGACAATATCAACACCATCAGTCTGTCAAAGAATCTGATAACGTACTCAAAGATGGAACATATTCCAATGAAATACCATTTCCTCCGAGGTTGCAGAACAAAATATCAAATTGGAATATATCAATAAAAAGGAACAAATTGCAGATATTTTCACAAAACACCTACCACAAGAAGCATTTGAATATCTTCACCAAAGATGGGGGTCATTTCTTTTGCGTCACATTAAGACAACACGTTGACAAGGGAAGAAGCATCATGACAAGGGGAGAAACATGACAAGAAGAAGCTTGATAGGGGGAGAACTTGATGGAAAAATACATTATCAGGACACCCCATTTTCAATTGATGTCAAAGGGGGAGAGAATGTTGGAAGGGGAGAGAATATTTCCATCAATGAAAAAGCGGGGTATTGTTGGTCAAAGTTCTCATTGATGTCAATATGTTGTAGCATTGATGAAGATAATGGAAACCCTAGGTTGAAGGTTGATGCATGAATGAATGTTGGATGGATAATATGATGAAGCTCTAGCATAAAACCCTATGCATAATTTCCATGGTCGAAATAATAATGGAAGTTCACAAGTATTATTATTGATGGTAAAAATACCTTAATTGAAAATGGAATTGGCATAGGCTCGTAGAATACATCGAGATCTTTCCAACAACCACTTACACACCCTCTAACTCCTCGTAGGCTGAGATAAAATGATTTTACAAGTTGAAATATTATATTTTGAAACCTCACCAACATAAGCCTACATATGCAAGTCGACCCCTCCTCCAAAATATGTGTCTCTTTGCAAAAGGTCAAGACACATATAAATAAAAGGTTGAAATTATCATTCTAGACATCCACTTAGTTGATATTAGAAGAACAAGTCGAAGAAGAGATAAGAAGTTCACAACTTGTGAACATAAGAAGGAAAAGGATGACAAGGATCGGTTGAGATTTCTAATTGGATGAATCTATTGAAAGACATTTTTCTATGGATTGATTTTGTGCAGACCTATAAGACTATCCTTGAATCTATGTCTACCCATGGAGAATTTTGTAAATAAATACTCATTTAAACCTTTGGAGAGAAACATCTTTGATATGTGAATAATACTCAAACATGTAGTACAATTTTCTTTAGTTTGTGAAGACCTGTGGAGGTATTTTTTTCAAACTTATGTTAACATTCTTTTCAAACCTGTGGAAACTTGTTTTCATATCTATGGAAGCTCAAACCTGTGATCTGAGGACTTAGAATTAGCATTTATACCTCAGACTTATGATTTGAGGGCTCAGGCTTCGCATTTATACCTCATACCTATGATATGAGGGCTCGTACTTAGCATTTATGCTTTGAATCTGTGAAAAATTCAGACCTGAAGCTTGTAGATTTCTGGAGATCGGACCTATACCTTAGACCTGTGAACTAAGGGCTAAGACTTAGAGCTCATACCAATGATCAAAAGCATGGAAACTTTGAACCCGACGCTAGTAACCATGGAGGCTCAAACTTAACTGTGGAGGCTCGAATTTGATGCAGAACCTTAATATTTGAAGCTTGGATTTGTAGCATTTGAACTTCGAACCTGTGGAATTTGGTACCTTTTTGGGAGTAGCTTATTGGCCATTGTATGGAGCTGATTTGAAGTCTTGAAGTCAAGAGTTTTGGGGTATCATTTGGAGCAGACTTTGAAGAATATCTTGGAGAATGATAGAGGAGATCTTGAAGATTGTTTGACTATGGAAGAAAGTGTTGAAGTTCTTTAAAGTAATTCTTCTATAAATTTTGTTTGTTTACCAAGTTGAAAGTGGAGATGGTTGGAGCCCTAGAGGTTAGTGCCTAACTAAAACAAGGTTGGAGCCTTGCGGAAGATTGGGTTGGTGCCCTAGAGGTTGAGCCTTGTGAAGTCCAAGTTGGAGCTTGGAAAAGTACAGTTTGGAGCCTGGTGGATTGGAGATTGGTGTCTTCATCTAAGATTGGATCCCTCAACATTATTGTACTCAATTTTGTTGAAAATGCAACAATATGATGGAGCTTAGTGGAAAGGAGTCGCCTTCACTAAGTGGGCCCGCAGGCTATTTTTGGCGCAAAGTCTATTTTTAGACTATGTCTATTTTTAGACATATGGATCATGGTCTATGAGTTGCAGGATGCTATTTGTGGATGATTGGTCATGTTGGTAAAAATAGATGAACTTCTATTTTTAGACATATGGGCGGAGTCTATTTGTAGACTGCCAGGCTAAAAATAGAACAGTCGAATATTATTAGCTCTTAATAATATTTGGACTATAAACATTATCTTATCCTCTTGCAGCGCTTCAGTTCTAGCTACGGATGTGGCACATGCAGCTGTTAGAAGGAAATACGCTTTTCTTATGAGTCAGTTGAGCTATTGCATGAGGGACTTCAGTTAGAACTCAAGTGATTGAGTTTGGTGGAGTTGATAGAGGAGTTGATGGAGTTGTGTTCAGTTTGAGTTGGTTGAACTAGTTGTATTTAGTTTAACTGCAAATACACTAGTGATGATTGATGTGAATTAATTGTTAATTAATTCACTAATTATTAACTTATAAATCAACTAAAGAATACATCAGTTAACTCAATGCATGGACAGTTCAGTGGAGACAAGTGTTAGAGGTGAGTGAAAGGGAAAGACAACTGTCAGTTGTGACTATAGTTGTGCATGAGATTTGCACAATCAATGGATTGAGTATTGCCAATGAGGATTGCATGGTTTAGCCAAGGGAAATACGAGTTTGGATCAGCCATACTCATCCATTCTCATGCAGGATTGCGCAGTGGAGGCAGGCAAACAGCGGAGGAGATTTGAACCTATGATTGATTCAGATCTGAGATAGTTTGTGTGTAGCAGGTGGAGATAGTACTGAGTATTTGTGAGGAGTATTGTACTATGTATTGTTACATGTTCTCAATCAATATAATATACAGATAGTTGGGGGTTTTTAGCTGTATGCTTTCTCCGTGATATACTGTGTTGATACATGCGATTGATGTTTCATTGTTTTTAATTATGCAAAATTGATGATCAACGTGGAGGAGGTTATGTATTATGCATGTATTCCGCAATAGTGTATAATCGGGATAATCTCTGTGAATAAGTGTTATATTATTCAAAATTTCTACAAATTTATTGTAAAAAGAGGATTGATGTCCTCATTTGTTCTTAATAAAATTCCTATTATTTACTTTCTGGTTGTAATTGTAAAAAATCTTAGCTGCCATTAATTATAACAATTGAATGAAATATTGATTGACCCCCTCTTAGTATTTCAACATTTGATATGCTTTTCCGTGTGCCTTGTTGATGAGGACTAAACTATTCTTTTTTCTCCTTGTAGATATATGGTGACCATGTTTAGACATTTATACATAAAAATAACTTAAACCCTTGATACGTAATTTCTTTCGTTCAATGAATTTCATAAGGGGTTTAGGGCAGGTATTAACTCTACTTGACATTCTTGTGGGTATCCACTGGCGGCATCAAAATTTCGAAAGATCAATTTGCTGGAAAAGAGTCTCTATCTTTCTAGGTGTCTCATCCTATTTCAAGGCTACACGTGCTCATTTAATTCTTTATTCTTGCCAAGTCTTTCATGCTATAACAATCCTTTAGCTTACTTCTTCCTTATTTGAATTTACAAGTTAGGGTTTAAAGGTCAAGGCCCTTGATTGGCCATAGGCATGTCTCTCTTTATTTACATGTGTTGTAGAGATTGTTTAAGCAAAATGTCCATACCTTGTAAACAATTGTTCTATATTAGTGTGTTGTATTTTTTGTAGTTTTATGCAAGGGTCTCCCTTACCTCGAAGGATTTGTTCCCCTATCTGAATGGGTATTCATTACTCGGTAAATTTATTTGGCCGCAAATGTATTTTTCTTATACGCCCACAAAATTAACCTATACACACACATGCATGTATACACTTATCTCATATTCCAGTTTCTATTTATGGTTCAATTGTGGTCACTTAATATGAACATGCATTTCATTTTTAAGAGAATACAACTTAGGCTTTGTAGTTTTCAATTTTTATTTCATGCTAAATCAACAGTATTTGCAAATTCAATTTATCCAATAATTTGTTTAGCTTAAAGTTCCAACATAACATTTTACTAATACATATATATATATATATAGAAGCATATTATTGTTTCTTCTAAGAATTTCTTAGATATATTAATTCACTTCTTTAGTGAAGTTTAATTTAATGAGGTATATAAGTAGGGTAGTTATGTTAGTTCCCCTCGAGCTTCACTCCTGTCTATCAAGAATCATTGCAGAAATCCATTTTAGCTTCACTAATTGAATCCTTTAGTAATGTTGTGCTAAATCTCAGGGTTCCAAACTAATCTTTTTCTCCCATTAGTCTTATGTTCAAAAAATATTATCTTTATGTCCCAAAATTCTTTTTCCTTTTAGGTCTACCTCATGACATTTATTACACTCATGAAAATTTGTCACCCAAATATTCTTTGAATAATGGCAAAATGAAAACTTTTACCCTTTATATTCCTACCCGTACATGCATAACTAATTCCAACTATTTCTTGAGAACTAAGAATTAATATCTCCTATCAACTTTTAACATATTTCCAAAAATATTGAGAGACCATTTTTTTATTATTATTAAAAATAAATATTAACACCAATGTCTTTTGGTCATTTATCTCTCAACTTTTCAGTCATAGTTTTAATGTAAGAGTTACAAAGTAAATTTTAAAGGATATTACACACCCTAAATTCCGTATAATAAACTTTAGTGGAGTTTTAATATTTAATTCTATTATAATTAAATATATATATATTAAATATATTATAATATATAATATTTAATATAATAATTTATATTTTATATTTTATATTTTTATTTTTATTTTTATTGTAAACTCTATGTAATTTTTAAAATATGGATTAATATGTGTACTAAATCTAGTTTGAAAATTTAAATTTAAATTTTCTGACATAATTAATAATTATTCTACCTTTTATAATTATTCCCAGTTCCTTCCACATTATCGCGAGTTTCGACAACTTTAATTTTTAAAATATGGATTAATATGTGTACTAAATTTAGTTTGAAAATTTAAATTTAAATTTTCTGACATAATTAATAATTATTCTACCTTTTATAATTATTCCCAGTTCCTTCCACCTTATCGCGAGAACTTTAATTTTTTAACAGCGAGGAGTCCCTCCCATGTCACTTTCACTTTTAAAGTTATATTCCGAAGAAAAATGGGACTGGCAATTCCACCTTTTTTAAAGATGGTAGAGATGTGCTCTGTAGGTAATCATTTGTATGCTAATGAAGTAAACTGTTTTTTGATCAGTTTTATTCCTTTCTGCTGTTTGGTTTCTTCCATGGCTTTCTGCCCATTGCAGACTATTGTTTTGGCTGTTGTGTGAAGTATCTTTTGTTTCTTTATAACTGTGTTGATTGCTACAAGAGGTTTATTTGAGTATGTAATGGATATATAAGGTAGAGAAAACTTTTAGAAATCCATTGGAGCGGAGACATAGCTGTAATAAGAGAGAGACAAAGTAATCTCTGCATCGGAATTGTCATAATAAAATGTCAAGCCATGCAAAGGCAGCGTCCGCACAGTTTGAAGCCGAGATTCATATCGACAGCGATGATGAACGGACGTTGCCGCACGATCCCGAGTCTCATTCCGAGAGTGATGATAGGCGGATGTCGCAGCAGAGGCCACTGTTACAATCATCTA
>APFE030244088.1:13713-27154 GCA_000404065.3 Pinus taeda
AGAGTGTGAGTAGAAAAAATATGAAGAATTTACACAACAGTGTAAAATCAAAGGGAATGCGCAACAGAGCGCAATTGTAATGTCTTTTGTTGGTTGAACATACAATGTTATGTAAAACTCGTAGCAACGAATGAAAAGAGGAATTTTACAGCAGTAAATCCATGTAATTTTTTTTTATTTACAACAGTAAATGTAAATGAAAAATTTACACACAGCAGTGTAAATCTTTTCAAAAGGAGACAGAGTAATTTTTTTCTGTTGAATTGTTCTTAGTGTAATCCCTGAGACAGAGGCATAATATTTTTGTAACAACAGTTGTCTTTGATTAATGAATACAAAGCTTTTGTGGGCGTGTGTAATACTTTGTTCTCATAAAATAATTTATTTATAGCTTCCTTGTGTTAAGATCATGGAGAAAAACAGAGCATTGTTCTCTGTTCATTGATTTTGTTTTGGAATTTACCATAAAATTCCCAATAAAAGTACCATAGACCGTGTCACAATTACATGGACTTGGCCTAGGTGGCACAAGTGCATTCGGCAAGAGAACCAATTCCAACATGCGACATACGATAACAGGACATGTAAATTGAAAATTAAGTTAAAAAGAGAAAAGCGTTACTCTTGTTATGTGACATACAATTCCCAATACATAGTTAAAAATACCAAGGTTAAAGATTACAACACTTATCCAAGTAAACATAAGGAGCTAGAACAATATTCACACCTCACCTTGCGTAAACCAATCGTTGGGTTTAACATTAGGAAAAGGGGTCATTCAACGAATTCATAAAAGAAATTGACATGTTGACCACCTACACACCTTCTTAATCATATGTCAGGTTGTCACATAATGATGAAAAGGATAAAAAAATATCAACACCATGATTTATATGTTGATTTTATATGTATACCCGAAAAAAGTAGAGCACGTGATGTTGCATAAACTAAGGTAAGGAATAATGTTACCATGGAAAGGAAACAAACAAGTAGGAATGGAATAAAGTTTATAAGGGAATGCGGGAAGACTATTTATAGGAGAAAAAGAAATTATATGTAGATGGCGCACTATTACACCTTCAGCTAAATCGAACTACTTTCCTGATGCAACTGCGTAGTCCTTGCATTGTTCTTTGGAAAATATTTCAGCCTCCTATTCTGAC
The DNA here is from genome assembly GCA_000404065.3 of Pinus taeda. Classification (NCBI taxonomy): domain Eukaryota; kingdom Viridiplantae; phylum Streptophyta; class Pinopsida; order Pinales; family Pinaceae; genus Pinus; species Pinus taeda. Next base: position 14,877 of record APFE030244088.1, read on the forward strand.
ACTCCGGAACTCTACTACTTTGCCCCTCCGACACCTAATAATGGATTACTGGCTCAATCTCACTCTTGAATCAATTACCACAAATTTCCTTTGATCATTGAGTATTTGTATTAGTGGGTTATCTATCTACTCATTGGCCTCTTCTCATAATATTTAGTTGAGACTCCAACAAGTAGGATTAAAGTTTAATAGATGGTTGAAATCATCTCGAAGTTGATCTGCATGAGTTTAGATAGAATTTTAACATTTCTCAATTAATTACTATTAATTAACATTTTTTTATGTTAGATTAAGAAATTTTTTAATTATCCCATTTGTAGGTGGAATTTCCAAAAATGATTTTTGGGTTTTGGAGAACTTCTGTGTTTTAGCCTCTCAACAAAGTCTCGAGACTAGAACACCGTCCAATGCTACAAAAACTAACATGCCCCAATATTATGGTTTATCAATTGCCCAAGCCCAAGAAAACATGATTCATTTCATTTGACACTCCTTGATATGATATTTTCTTAATTAATGAAAAAAATACATAACTAGTTTGGAGATAAATCTCAACCTTTGACTGGGCAATATGAGTGAGAATATTCTAAAATATTCCATGCATATTAAATATGTTTCATCCACTTAATAATTATTAATAATTAAATTACAATTATAGAAACTATATTCTAAAATAGACATGCCCATTAGCATAATTATGAAAAGATAAGAGATATTCCATATTTTAGAATGTTTCATTTTAAATAAAGTAATTCATTAAAATATCATTTGACTGTACAAAAGTGTGCTTATTTAAAGTAAGAAATTGATTTACAAAATTTTGGAATAAGGTTTTCCTAATTTCAATTAATTTATCAACATAAATTAAATAGTTTGTAAACATCAATAGGAATCAATTGATAACAAGTGCTACATAGTAATTACAGATAAATTCAAGTAAAAACAATGAATTCAAGTTCGTATTAAGGTTTAGAATCTAGTCAATTTAGGTTTTAGTGATTGATAAATTGAGGTATTTTGTTAATTGCAATTTTGCATTGTGACAAAAAAGAATCCAATCCTACCCAGTGAAAATAATAATGTCTTATTATAATGATCATATTTTTGTTGATAAAGTTGTCTACAAAATTTTACATTTTCTATGTAAAATATAAATAGATATATTTTAAAAGATAATTATGCTTTATCCTAAATTCTTTTTCAAAAACAAGATGGCAAGGGAAATCTCTCCCACATATATAATAATTCTATATCAATAATTTCAAATACAATGATATTGTATCAGTAATTTTCTTTATATAACATAGATAAAATTCAAATTCACTAAAAATATGCTGTAACCGTTTGGGTTTGAGTGTAAACATGGCCTTCCTGGAAAAATATTTTTTATAAACTTTCAATGATTCAAACGAAAAAGGAAACTGGACTCTATATTTTTAACCGTAGCAATAAACTTGAAAGTGACACAGGTTTTCACAAATATAACGTGAAAGAAAGAAAAGCTTGAGAGTTTACATGTGTTACGTCTGAATAGCATATGAAGACATTGATGATATATAGCGTCAAATCATCTGACATATACACCTCCGTCGCAAAGAATATATGTTTCTCAATGTCCAGACAAGAAGAGAATGTCCCTTCAGTGCACGACTCTCTTTTATGTGTTGAATATTGATGGAAGGTGGCGTACTCTCTTCATGTTCTGAATATTGATGGAATGCCATTTCATCTGCCAAGAGTTCAATTTCATCTACAATTTCATGTTGTGAATATTGATGGAATCATTGGATAGTGCCGCACCCATATACCACAATACATGGACAACTTTTTCAAGTATTTAAATCAATTTTTTATCTCAAGATTCAATTAAAAAACACAAAATGTGATTGAAATAAGTTTGATTCAATTTTAATATTACCTAACGGAACACATGTGGCAGAAGATTGATTCTTTGGGCACATGCTCATCAATCTAAATAAGCATAAATGACATATATAATGGTGCTTTCCCTTCTTGGCCGACCACGGGAGAACGCAGCCGCGTCTAGACGCTTTAGTATGAGGCATAATCTCTTAGTGAAATATTTCGTGTAAACAACAAACAAGTTTTATTTAGCATTATCTATTTTGATATTATATACAATATCTTAGTTAGAACATGATATAAGTCAATCGTATTAAAATTCAATATATAGGTCAAATAACAATATATGGAAACATTCCTATAATCTTTATATACTGTTATCAACTCTCCCAAAATTACAAGTAGTTATTGTTGGAAATAATACTGAGAGGGGGGGGTGAATCAGTATTATCTACTCAATTATTTTTTTTATTTCAAACCCAGATCATGTACGCTACTTCAGTTAGAGAAAACAACGTACATACACAACTACAGATAAGGAAACCCGCGTATACCATGCAGACTTATAATTTAATTTATTCTACAGATGTAGAGCATTAATATGCGCCTCAGAATCATATAAATAGTAACCAAGAAAAGTAAAACACAGCAGAAGCCAATAACACACAAGAACACAAGATATAAGGTGGAAACCCAATGTGGGTGAAAACCACCTGTTGTAATTCGTCTCTATCTTCTTTTAATTGGAAACTTATTTTTACAATGATTCTGTACTGGTGTAGTCCTTTACCAATACGCAGGCTACTACCTACAGAGAGCTACAACCCTCTCTCGTTCTCCAGCTTCTACTGAAAGGGAGCTACAACCCCCTTAGCTCTTGTACTAGCTGGGATACTAGTATGCAAGCTACTACCTGCAAAAGGCTACAACCTTCTCTTTTATTCTAGGGACCATGTTTCATAAATTTTTAGACTGGATCCATGAACAATAATCAATCATCAAGAATTTACGTATCAAACAATCTCCTTTTCACCAATTAAAAGTGAATCAAATAGACACTTCTATGACAGCTATACCCAGAACACAATAACAGTATCCAGACACCAATTTTGAATCCAAGTCACTAAAGCAGTAAACAGAAGCAGCTAGAACATAATTCAAGAGACGTACACTACTTCAACAACCAGAAACCTGCATGCATACGCTTCTGTGTTTGGACCAACCTATGCATACGCTATTTTTATTCACAGAAACAATGTGTATACGTGCCTTTGCTTCACTGAACTTGCGTACAGATCTATAAAGGATAATTTGCTCTTTCAAACATTCAGCCATTAGTTAACCCAGATTACCAGATTTATAGATCAAGCATGCGCCACATATAACTACAGATCAAAATCATACAAAGATATTATTATTCAAGCCTTAAGATTTTGACACATCAATAGAACTTATCCTTCTCCTTGCGCTCAGGTTCCTCCTTCATTCAAATCCAGATCTGCACCATAACCCAATCACCAATATTCCAGATCTAGCACTTTTTTAGATATTCAATAATTCAGATCATCTCTTGCCAACTAATCTCCTTCCTCTTTTATAGTCTTAGGCCATTCACAATACCACGGTCCAAAACCATAACAAATCAATACCATGGACCCAATACTCGGGATCAACACTTCTAACGAGATACCATGGCCAAAACCCATAAGTTCAAATACTAAGGACTTAATACCACAGACCAAAAATACGTTCTCCCACATGTACACGCTTTTCCTTGCGTGAAAGTGCGTGTATATGCATACACGCCTTTGGAACGTCTAACCTGCATGTATACGTGGCTTCGTCAAGGTAAACCTACATATATATCTTTTCCTTCATTCTGAGAGCCTGAACTATGATCTGTCGCCAGAGTGAGTTGCCATCAAGGACAACACTTGTGCCATAGCGCCAAACCTGTGTAATAATTCCAACAATCTCCCCCTTTGGACTTAATGGCAACCCTAAGATCCTAAAAGTCATTCTCCCCCTTTGTCACCAAGGGCAAAGGGTTATGCTCCCCCTGAGTACATGATGAAATCTTTGCTCTGCTGTTCTGACAATGCTCCCCCTGTCTGTAGGCAAGATCTGCAATAAGATTTTCTTCAAGAAGAACCATGAACTTCCTATCACCAAAAGACTCTATACATACATCCATCACCCAACCAAGTGGGAAACATCAGAAAATGACAAGCATGAATATTATATCATTCATCCCAGGCATAGTGGGGAAACCAAAATAGGTCATTACATGACCTTGATAATAAAAGATATACATTACATAGAGACGAAATATCTAGAGCAAGACTATGAAAGTCATCAATAACTAATATCAGCAGCATCTGTCAATCACTATTCAAATCAGCAACTATGTTATCCTTCTGTTCTCCTTCTGTACCTGTTCCACCTGAAACCAACAACAGTTGTGAGCTTGAACCAAGAGCTTACGAGATAATGCCAACAATGCATTATTAGAAGTCTATCTACTCCCCCTGAACCTGTGCCAGATGATCTCTGTCAGACCCATATCAGACTCTCTTCAACCAGAGTCTGTCCCCATTGATTTTCTTCAAACCACCATATACGTGACTGTATCTACATAAATTGGCGTATGTACGTGGATCCTCCTCATGCAACTCACGTACAACCATATTTATCTGAAACAATTAGGTTTCAACAGCAAGATGATGCATCAACTACCCCCAGCTTCTGTCTAAGGTATTCAAATGTCTCCCTGGGTAGTGGTTTCGTGAGAATATCAGCAAATTGTTCCTTGGAGGGAACATACTCCAATTTGACCTTTTGTTCCAACACTTTTTCCCGGAGAAAATGATACTTGATCGGTATGTGCTTAGTCTTATAATGCATGACAGGATTCTTTGAGATACTAATAGCACTTGTATTATCACAAAAAATTGAAATAGGTGGAGTACAAGTGATTTGAAGATCTTGCATGGTTGCATCATCCAAAGGAGTTGTGTGCAGCAAAATGCAGCAGCTACATAATCTGCTTCAGCTATAGATAAAGCAATAGAACTTTGTTTCTTGTTGAACCAAGATACTAATCTAGGACCCATGAAAAATGCACCACCGCTAGTGCTTTTTCTGTCATCCACGCTTCCTGCCCAATCTGCATCTGTATATGCATGAAGTGTGAGATTTGTATCTCTAGGATACCATAAGCCATAGTTTTGACTTCCTTGAAGATACTTGAAAACTCTCTTAACTTCCTGAAGATGAGTTTCCTTTGGATTTGCCTGAAACCTTCCAACTATTCCCACCACATGCATAATGTCTGGTCAAGTAGCTATTAGATAGAGTAGACTACCAATCATGGATCTATAGGTTAGTTGATGCACTACTACCGATTCATTATTTGCGTTGAGGCTACATCCTGTCACCATAGGGGTACATACTGGCTTCGAATCCTCCGTCCCATCTTTCTTCAAGATCTACTTGAGATACTTGGTTTGTGATAGAAAGATGACATCTTTGTTTCCTTGAACTTGTAAACCAAGAAAATATGCGAGCTCAAAGTCTTAGCAACTTATCATTATCAATTTTTATATAAAGATTGCTATGAGTTGATCCTTTTATAAAACCTTGCTGACAGAGGTATTTATCCAAGCGATAATACCAAGCCCTTGAAGCTTGTTTAAGGCCATAGAGAGCCTTTTTGAGTCTGCAAACAAGCTTTGGATCATTTCCAATTATAAACCCATCTAGTTGCTCAATATACGCTTCTTCAATATACACTTCTTGAGCAAATGCAGCTTCACCACAGAAAGTTGTGGGAGTTCTAAACTCATCCATCATAGCACGAGCCATTTATTGAACTATTTAGTTCATCCTTTCCACTACTCCATTTTGCCGAGGAGTCCTTGCAGTAGAGAATTCCCTTCTTATTCCATTTTCTTCACAAAAATCGAAAAATTCATTTGAGGTAAACTCCCCACCTCTATTAGACCCGAGGCATTTGATTTTGTGATCTGATTCATTTTCAACCAATGCTTTGAAAGATTTGAATTTTTCGAAGCCTTCATCTTTGTGCTTCATAAGTCTTATCCAACACATCTTGGAGAAGTCGTCAATGAATAATATAAAGTATTCTTCTCCTTGAGGTGACATTTTCCTAGATGGACCACATACATCAGTATGGACAAGTTCAAGTGGCTTGCTAACTGATCCTTCCTTCTCAGGGAAGTTAGTTCTGGTTTGCTTACCAAACTGACATGATTTACATATTGTATTGTCTGGAATTCTAATGTCTGGAAGTCCACGAACTGCCTGGTATTTGCAAGCTTTCCTTATCTAAGAGAAGCTTAGATGCCCCAATCTTTGGTGCCATAGCCAGTGCTCATCATTCTTGCTTAGATAACATTGATGTTGTCCTTCTTTGAATATGTATAAATTATTTGGAGTTCTTATGCCTTTGATCAATGTTTTTCATGTATCAAGATCACGAACACTACATCCATTTGATCGAAATATTACCTAAGTTCCTTGATCGCACATCTGACTGAAACTTAATAGATTATGCTTTAAGCCATCAACATACATAACATTTCTAGCTTTGACCCTTTCTTTCAACTGAACAGAACCTTTACCTTTTATGAACGCAGGGCTTTCATTTCCAAATGAGACCTTCTTTTCCTTTTCTAAGGCACTATATGATTGAAGTTTTTCTTTATCACCTGTCATATGTTTTGAACATCCACTGTTGATGTACCATTTATTTTCCTGTCCTTCTGCATATAAGGCTATCCCACATCTTTACGGTTGTGATTCCTTCATTCTCCTTGTTTTGGCACTTGAGGCTTGTTCCTTCTAAGTTGTCTGCCGAAACTTGCTCCTGCATTCAGAATCTTCATGACCGAAGTTGTTACAAATAGAACATTTTATTTCATTTTGAAGAGAATAAAAGTTATTGAAGGTTCTTTTCATGATCCCAGTCATACTTTTTTTTTTTTTAGCTTCTCTAGTCATGATTGTCTTATAGGCTACACATTGAGCTGCTTTGTGACCAAAGTTATGACATGAGAAGCATTGCCCATTGAAGAAATTCCTACGATTATCAAATCTACCAGCCGAACAATTGTAGTTTCTATTGACATCCATTCTTGAGGCAAATTGAGAAGGTTTTACCTGTAGCTGGTTGTAGCTTCTATTCATCCTTAAAGTAGATTGCCCCCGATTTACCTGGTAATCTTTGTTCATCCTTGAGGTAAATTGTCCCTGATTTACCTGGTGATCTTCATTTGGCCTTTGCTCACTTCTCCTCGCTACATCAAGATAACTTTTGGAGGTGGATGGTTTCTGTGCTTGAGATGCTTCTTCATTATATCCAAGACCTGTCTTCATTAGTGGAGAGAGCTGCACTTTGATAATCTCATCTAAAGTTTCAAACCCTTCAGCAAATCTAAGATTAAGAGCTTTAATTTTCTCAATCTCTTTTCTAAGTCCCGCAATTTCACATTCTAACTTTTAATGATGTTTTTCCCTTTCAGACAGTTGGAATTGTAGAGTATCAATAAACATATTTTTCTCTTCTAAACCAATTTTGAGTTTAGAAATCTTTTTAGAAAGACCTTCTTCATCTATAACATCCATGAAATCATCATCTTCAAAAGCCATTAAAAGTCTATAATTGTTACCTTGTTCATCTTCATCACTATTTGAAAGGCCATCACTATCTTCATGAGTGTAATAACTTTTCTTATTTACATTCTATTTCTTGTTCCATCTAACAGGTTCCTTACCTTTGTCAAGCTTATCTTCATGAGGACATTTGGCAACATAGTGACCGACTCTTCCACAAGCAAAACATTTGAAAGGTAACTTATCTCTGAATCTTCCAGCACCTCGTTGAAGGTTCTTGAAAAAAATTGATTCTTCCTCTTATTCTGACATATGTCTTGACTCATAGTAATCCCCTTTGACTGAAGCCTTGAATGCAGCTTCTCTCCTATCTGATGGTCCTCCTTTCATCATTTCGTAAGCAGTTAAAATTTCGTGCAACTGTGACATGGTAAGGTTCTGTAGATTCTTTTTTTCTTCTATTGTAGAAACCTTTGATTCAAACTTAGAGGACAAAGATCTTAGAACCTTTTCAACCACAACAGCCTATTTTATTTCTTCACCCAAGTTTTTCATGCAATTAACAATCTCACCTATACGTAGGAAATAGTTAGCCACACTTTCATAATTGTACATTCTGATATTTTCATACTAAATTCTGAGGGTTTGAAGTTTTTCTCGTTTTACCTGTTCATCTCCTTCATAGCTCAGAATGATCTTGTCACATATTTCTTTTGCGCTTTTATACTACATAACCTTGATGAATTCTGATTGAGATAGACATCCTAATGCAGTATTGATAGCCTTTGCATTTGTTTCATACTGCTTCTTACCAGTCGGATCTTTAGGAGTTGCCGATGGAAAAGTGTACCTTGTATCTATGATATCCCAGACTTCAGTACCAAGAGATTGAAGATAGGCTGTGATTCTTACCTTACAATAGACGAAGTTGGTCCCATCAAAAATTGGTGGCCTGATCGATGCTTCTCTCTCATAGTTGCTCATGATGATAGATATTCCTTCAAGAAATCAAGCTTCTTCTGAAGGACCTGGCTCTGATACCAATTGTTGGAAATAAAACTGAGAGTGGGGGGGGGTGAGTTAATATTATCTAGTCAATTATTTTTTTAATTTCAAACTCAGATCATTTACACTACTTCAGTTAGAGAAAACAACATATATACGGAACTAAAGATAAGGAAACTCACGTATACCATGCAAACTTATAATTTAATTTATTCTGCAGATGTTGGTCATTAAACTGTGCATCATAATCATATAGATAGTAACTAGGAATAGTAAAACGGAGAAAAAGACAATCACACACAATAACACAAGATATAAGGTGGAAACCCAATGTGGGTGAAAACCACCTGCTGCAATTCGTCTCTATCTTCTTTTAATTAGAAACTTCTTTTTACAATGATTCTGTACTGGTGCAGTCCTTTACCAGTACGCAGGCTACTACATGCAGAGAGCTACAACCCTCTCTCGTTCTCCAGCTTCTCCTGGAAGTGAGCTACAACCCCCTTAGCTCTTGTACTAGCTAGGATACTAGTATGCAAGCTACTACCTACAGAAGGCTACAACCTTCTCTTTTCTTCGAGGGACCACGTTTCATAAATTTTCAGACTGGATCCATGAACAATAATCAATCATCAAGAATTTCTGCATCAAACAATCTCCTTTTCACCAATTAAAACTAAATCAAATAGACAGTTCTCTGACAGATGTACCCAGAACACAGTAACAGTATCCACACATCAATTTTGAATTCAGGTCACTGCAACAGTAAACAGAAGCAGCTAGAACATAATTCAAGAGACGTACGCTACTTCAACAACCAGAAACCTGCGTGCATACGCTTCTGTGTTTGGACCAACTTACGTATACACTATTTTTATTCACAGAAACGGCGTGTATACGCGCCTTCGCTTCATTGAACCTGTGTACAGATCTATAAAGGATAATTCACTCTTTCAAACATTCAACCATTAGTTAACCCAGATTACCAGATTTATAGATCAAGCATGCACCACATATAACAGATCAAAATCATACAAAGATACTATTATTCAAGCCTTAGGATTTTGACCCATCAATAGAACTTATCCTTCTCCTTGCGCTCAGGTTCCTCCTTCATTCAGATCCAGATCTGCACCATAACCTAATCACCAATATACCAGATCTAGCACTTTTTCAGATATTCAATAATTCAGATCATCTCTTGCCAACTGATCTCCTTCCTCTTTTATAGTCTTAGGCCTTTCACTATACCACGGTCCAAAACCATAACAAATCAATACCATGGACCCAATACTTGGGATCAACACTTCTGACGAGATACCATGGCCCAAAACCATAGGTTCAAATACTAAGGACTCAATACCATAGACCAAAAATACGTTCTCCCACATGTACATGCTTTTCCTTGCATGAAAGTGTGTGTATACGCATACGCGCCTTTGGAACGTCTAACCAGCGTGTATATGCAACTTCGTCAAGGTGAACCTGCGTATATATCTTTTCCTTCATTCTGAGAGCCTGAACTGTGATCTGTCACCAGAGTGAGTTGCCATCAAGGACAACACTTGTGCCATAGCGCCAAACCTGTGTCATAATTACAACAGTTATGCAAGTATTTCAATCAATTCCTTATGATGGAAATTTAAGTTTTAGCAAATTTTTAAAAGTTCAAATATGATCAAAATAAGTTATATAATCAGTTTTAAAAGATGCAGAGATGTAAAAGTTACTAATACAAGTTTTATTCTACTTTATTTTGCTTGAGGTTATCTACCAAAGCTTATTCATAATGCACGTTATTGATATTTTTTTTGTGCTTACACTGAAATCAATGCACAATGTTAAGTTAATTACCTTGAAATTAGTGTATGTTAGGTCCCCATAATACTAATGATTACCCCATTACTATTGTAGTTGTATCCCTTATTAATATTGTTGTACCCCTATTGTCCCCATATTGTTATTACAGTGCCCTATAGAATCCCTCTATTGTTATTTTTGTGGCTTTATAATATTATTGCTAGGTCAGTTGGGTTATATTGTGACTGCTTAGACTCCTATATATAGAAAGGAGGTTTTATCATTTGAATCATCCAAGAATTGTTCATTTATGTAATGTAAAGTAGGTTACCCCCTCGAAAAGGTTGAATTCTAAGGCGTTGATCTATCCATTCTATCTTTTTTTGAGCTGGTTTCATAACATTTGGTATCAGAGAGAGGTTTTAGGGTTTCGGTGCTCCAAATAAGTGATCGTGGCATTTTCGCTATAACTTTTTTTTTCTGCGACTTTTAGGAAGCTAAAAAAAAACCCTTTTGAGAAGAAATCGCACTAAACCTCGAATTTGAATTTCAAAGATTTTTGTGCTATATTTGCAGAGATATGATCTGAGGAAGTAGGTATTTTTGCAGATTCTTGAATTACATTCCAAAAATGTGACCTGGGGAAAATCGTCATAACTTTCTCTCTGAGCATCAGATTGAAATTTTGTAAGAAGTTATAGAAAGAAGAGATATTTTAGTTTCTTGTGTATATTTTTCAGAGAAAAATGTCAAAACAGTGACTTGTGGCACGTCACACAAGTTCACTCTACTGAACTAGTCTATAATCAGGTCACTATGGGAGATTTGGCATAAATCTTCCTTCGAGAATCCAATTTGGATCAGACTGGTGGCATTGGAAAGAGGACACATAGGGCTACTGTAGGTAGAAATTTCATAATTATATGTTCTGAAATTACAAAGATACATCAGAGGAAATATCGAGCTCCTACAAAGTGAAAAAAGGTGTGTAGATTTTAAAAAAAAATTTCTTTAGCTTGGTTTGAAAAAATATTTTGAAGAATTCAAAGGGCATAGTAGAGCATTATTATCGGTAACTGATGCCTTGAGGAAAAAAAATGCAAACACCTAGTAAGCAACTTGAAAGTGCTAACATGACTCATGAAGAAGAGGAAGAAATTCTACATGATATATCAAAATTACAAGACCAAGTGCAAAAAATGTCACTCTCACAAAAGCTAACAAACGCTAAGATAAATGGCTTGGAATATAAGATAAATGGTGTGGAATCTAAGATAAAGGGTGTGGAAGCTAAGATGAATGGCATGGAAGCTAAGATGGACGATTTGAAGACAGGCATGGAAGATTTGAAGACAGATTCGAAGACAGATTTGACAAAGCTTCTATAAGAAATGCTTACTAACGGTGAAAGGGTAGTAAAGGAAACTCATGATAAGAACAAAAGAAATGTTAATCATGATTTCATATACTCTAATGTTGGACCGAAGATGCACCATATTCCAAAAATCAATATGAGGAATTTTGATGGCAAGGGTCTCGCAACATGGATATTACAAATGGAGCAGTTTTTCGATCTCAATAATGTGCGAAACACACAAAAGGTACATATTGCAACTTTATATTTGGAGCCAAATCAATTTGTATGGTACCAATGGCTTTGTTCTCGTAAACAAACTATCACTCGGGAAATTTTTATGGAAGAATTGACAGCACATTATGAGGATACTAAAAGCAACACTTTTTTTAGCCAATTGATAAGTCTCAACAAAAGGTCAATAATGGAGCACATTGAGGGGTTCCAAAAATTGAACATAAGGGTAAAAAAATATTTCAGAGGAGCATAGGATTGATGTGTTCATAGGGACTTTAAAAGGATAATATCCAACATGAGTTCACCTTGTGAACCTGAATTCATTAGAGAAGGCATTAGGTTAGCGAGAAAAATGGAAAGGCAAATTATGGCACCAGGAAGCATA